>VTPC01002632.1:63242-123679 GCA_011009095.1 Ignelater luminosus | reverse complement strand
GTGTGAAACATCATTACGTTTTACCATAACGTAAGTCAGGTTAAGCTGCATTCCATTTTGGCTTAAAGACGAGAAGCATAGTAGTGCCAAGATTTGCTATTTCTACTTTGGTGCTTGAAAATATCACGAATCATTACTTAAATATTTTTCTGTTGGTAGATAATAAATAGAAGTAGTTATTGTTCTGCCTTGGTCATAGAAATAAAGAGTACAGCGTAACTCGATGATGTTCTAAGTAAGTACATTAACATTTGTAACGACAAAGGAAAATAAAGAGTTTTAAATTTTTGCTAGAAAAGCAAAAGAAGATTGTAAAATTCTGTTTTCATCAACGAGTTTGCCTTGAAAAATTAGGACAGTACGGTGTAAACCCTATCGCCTTATTTCTAATAATAACCAAGGTAAAGCCCTATATTTACCATATTGGGATGACATCATTATCTGGTAACTTTACGTATGGCTTAGATTAAATCAGAAATAAACTAGACAACCATGAAAGTAACTAAAATACATGAAAGCAATGCCGTCTCGAGGTTCAGGCTGTCAATTAATAAATTAATAAACGCGGTACCTTGATTGTTTTGCCTTCTATTTCTGTTGTTTAACTAAAGACAAAACGAAAAGGAAAACTGCAACGTCATCCCAAAAGGGTAAAGATCCAGTTATACCCATGAATACATAACATAAGACACACTGTACAAGTTGTGCAAGATACAATTAACATATTGTTTTTTGTTTTTTGTGTAATGTTTTAAAATACTAAAGTGACGTATAAAAGACAAATGAAATACACTTCTTTGGTAAACCTACTTCTAAAGTAGTTGTTTAGCAACCGCTAATATTTTATGAACTAATTTTATTTTATTTCTAAGCAACACGTAGCAACCGTAACAGACAAATTATAGATTTTCAATATTTTATTAAATTCATAAGTAGATTTACCAAAAAATATTGGGTCGGTTTCTTCTCTCGTCATTAAACTTAAACTGTCTCTAATTACCATAGCAACCGATTTTGTCCTTTTCCTTCTTGTTAAGATCAGATAGATCTACACTTCTTTACATTTTTAAAGAAACTTCATTAGTTAGAGAAAGCAGGCCGTTGTGTTTAACTCGGACCAAAGTGATTTTGCGGACACGCCGCCGGGGATAGCTAGTATCCCCGGCTAGTCCGCAAAAATATCACTTTGGGTCCTTGTTAAACAAATAAGTATCTATTATGTATAAACAACACTTGCGATCCTTAGTTTTAGTTTCAATTATATTAAAAACAATTGCATATTTCAAGTTTGGAAAGCAAAGAGTGAGGTTAACTTTGAAGGCTTCATACTGGTTTTTTGTGAATTAAAATTAAATTTTGCATACTTTCAAGTGCTCTTGTCAGCAGTTTTTACCAAGAAAGATTAATTCCAAGTTGGAATGTATTCAGCAAACTAAATAAGAAAATCAGAAGAAGACTTCAACTTTATTGCAATAATTCATCATTTATTGTTTTAGAATATCAATTAATTCAGATTATAATCGCAACTGTGTCGAGTATGGATTCTATTGTACAGCAACATCATGAAGAAGAATGGAAATGCAACTTACTTAGATATTGTTGAATGCTGATTTATTACAGTTGCTGCAGATTGAAATTAATGATCATGTCGTCCGACACACTCTAAAAATAAAGTAAATCATTAAAAACCGACCACATTTTTATTTTATGTCTGCTAAAGTATTTATCTTAACAATATTTATCTTCAATTTAAATAATTTCATCAACGATCTTTGATAAATTGAAAGCAAATTGATATTATTCTCGTTTAATTTCAATATAACCCAATAGAATTTGAAGACCGTAATTATTAATTATCCCATTGTGTAATTTAAAAAGGGAAATTAGAGAATTCCAGCAGCTCTTGTGTTTTCTGTGTTGAGAGATTTCAATAAAAATAGCATGCTATGCTGTGAAATAGAAATAAAATAAATAGAGCAGAAGATGATTCGTTATTTTGATACTGAATAAAAATGAACATCAAAGAAGTAACATACAGGATGTCTGGAATAAGCAGACATTTTCGCAGCACATTCCTGCGTCAAAGCTAAGCTCTTAAAATGCTTGGTTTTCTAGATACAAGATATCAAAGGTGAACATCCCCTTAAATCTCCGCCCCTAATTCAAAATACCTAAACAAACTTTTAAAGAAAGATTAACTCTCCCTATTATAATAACCATACAAAGTTTCATCGGACTAGTGCTCGTGAGTTTCAAGATATTGATACGAGAGGTTAAGTTTTAAAGTTGCAGACTTTCACAGAATTTGGTTTTACTCAAACAGGACTTATCCTATGAAAAAGATACAAGGGGACTTTTGTCTCGGATTTTAAGTGTAACAGAAGAAATCTAACTGCATTCTTGACACCTTGTATCTTGTAAACAACACACTAAGTCATAATTTCATATACAGTGCTGTCCATTTAAATGGAATAATAAAATCGGTAATAGCAATTGAAAGAAGTAATGGTGTCATCGATATTTTTTAATGGTAACGTTGCATTTTTTGTGGTTTTTACTAGAGCTGAAAGTTTTCGTTATAGCAACATCAAAGTTGTCACAAATTATATAAGAAAAAAGTTGAGAAAAAGAGCTCTAGATGTTTACCAAGAAAATGAAAAACAGCATATTGATGTTGCAATTCTGAAATATGGATTTAAGATATTTCATTTCCAGTTCAATTTGAATCAAAAACCGCAGAAAGAACCCGGCAAAAAAACTATAAGAACGATATCAGTACTGGTTTAAAGTTAAAGTTGCATTTTTCCTGCCGATTAATGACAAACGTTCATATTGATCGTACTTGAAGAATCCCGACCCCAAACATAGAAGATTCGTAAGTTCGCATTTTGAGCAATGACACAAAGATGTTTGTCCGGATGTTTAACTTGGAATAAAACGAAAAGATTGACCACTGAATATGTTTTGAAAACAATCTCCGCCGAAATGCATGCTTCACAGCGAAACCGTTCTCCGTACTGTCATCTGGTATAACGTTACCGAAAGTGCAGGAACCGATATTACTCGTACATACTGATATGGGTTGGATTAAATCCGATTAATTAACAATTTTTCCCATGGCAGTATTATTTTGCTGCATTGCTTTTGATTGTTCCGGAATACTGTTACTATCAACAGTTACTTTTTGAGTATTCTTGGTACAATTTTTTTAACCAAGAGAGTTAAAATTTAAGGTATTTCTCAATGCAAAAGTCCAAATGTGCTTCTCCAGAAAAACAAACTAAATATATCTCCAATTTGTAATTTCCTTGTTCATTTCTTCTTCATTTATAATCCTTATAGATATTTGTGCATTCTAATATATTTCTAAGTTAATTTTCTTATAATATCATTACATTGATTTCTTTCAGTGTTGTTCCAACTTCTTACCCAACCCAAGACCGCCAACTGAAGAAAAACATCATTTACTAGATTCTCTCTTTTAGTCCCACTTCTTTGGTTTAGTTTTAAGGCATAAGACAGCATATGTTTCAGTGGAGTATAAGTACAGTAGTCATAAAATAATTGTAAAATTCAATTTCGTTTTTATTTAAATTACATACAATTATACCCTTTTTGAAACATTCACATTTAGTCTCATTATTCATGTTTATCTGAAAATATAAAAAATCTTTTTCGATTATTATTCGAAGTTTTAATTAATGTTTATATAAACATTAAAGTGGAAATTTGATTGAGTTTCCGAATCCCAAGCGTTATGTTGCTCAATCTTTGTTTAGAAATTTAATGCATTTATTACGATTCCATCAGATTGTACACTAAAATAAAACACATCTTGTTTTCAGTTAATAAGCTGAATTTTGCAGTCGCTTATCCTCTAGTGTATTTGCAAACACAAGTTGGCAATTCTCACGACTGTCAGGTTGTCGCTGTATTTGCACATTCTATTTTAGCTTTCGACGTTGTCCGTTCTCTTTCCTATTTGTTTAGTTTCAATTTTCTTACATTTCGATTTGCTTTTATTCCTCTTCCTATTATTTCTTAAATAAATTTTTCAGTTGTTTATAAAAATAAATGAATGTTTTAGATGCCATTATTCCAAATCAATGGTTTCTCTGTCGATTTTTATGGTGTTGAGGTTAATGTCTGATTATTATTAAAGCTTTAAGAATTGGATTTTATTGGGATATCAAATGAATCTAGGTTAAATTATTCTGAATTTGATGGACGATCAAAATTTGATAGCCATCGTTATAAAAGTACAATGGCGAACTGTCAGGGGTTTGTCATTGTATTAATGATGAATCGATAAGTCTACAAAAAATATGTTTACTTTTATATAAAAATCCAATCTTATTTATTTCGCGAACCGCACTTTTTTTGCTATCTCATACTTTTTTAATTTGGAACTTGGACATAACAAATTGGAAAAATCGTCTGTTAGATTTTAATAACCAATGCATTATTTATGTTCCTTTTTTTAAATTGCAGAGGTGACCACGGTGACAATTTCGCTTTCGATGGACCCGGACAAATTCTGGCGCACGCTTTCTTTCCTGGTACTGGAAGGGGTGGCGATGCTCACTTTGATTTAGATGAAAATTGGTTGACACGAGAAGATGATAATAATGCAGACGGTATGTTTACTTTTTTTATATTATATACTTTTACCTTTTTACGGTTGAATGAATATTAATGCCAGCTTGTTAGCGGTGTCTGTTTGAAGTAGGTTTGGAAGATGACGACGTGAAAGATTTTTTTCAAAGACATCTCTACGCTCCGTAAAAAAGGAAACGCCTGTTTTTTTATGTGTACATAAAGAAAAACGCATTTTTTCCGTTTCAAACAAATAAGTAAATAGAAGGGAATCATCGAAGCATTTATCAAAAAAAAAAGAGAAAACTTGTTCTTTTGAGGGGCAATTAGAGTAAAAAAAATGAATTATATCTGACATAATTAAAATATAAAAGTTGAAATAGAAACTTAAAAAATTTGCTATCGTTTCTCATATTAAAGAATTTATAAAATGTCAGGCTCCAGCAATTAGCTTTATTGAGTTTTGTATGGTTTTAATATTTTCAATTAATGAAAAATCTCAAAAGGAATTTTGAAAAGAACGTCTTTGATAAACCATATTACAATTTACTCTATTTCATTGAATAACTGCTTAGTTTTCATGTTGTCTGTAATGTGATCAACTGGTAAGAAAGTTCCCATCTCGTAACATGTATTTCTATAATATTGTGAATTGAGAAATCTTTAACTATTTAAATGTTTTTCAAATTTTCTTCTTTGTTTTACTACCTGCTTACAAAGAGAAATAATCTTCCCAATGTTGGAACTACTCGCTTTCTACCTCATTATTCACTTAACAACAGTATACTTCAAGAAACAGCAATGAAATTAGGCGTCTACGAGATGTCTGAAGAATTCACCACTGCTTAACCTGACGGTAGCGATATTATGCATCCTTCTGAAGAAGAAACTTAAGAAATTAAGCCGCAGTGAGTTTGACTGGCAGCTAAACATGTTTTTTCTGTAGCTTTCTAACTCGTCCATAGACCTTTCCAATCTGTTGCTACCTCTAGTTCATTTTTGCACTACGAAAAATTAAAATATTTAAAACCAGCCGCCATGCTGTCTTACCACTGGATAAAATGATCGTCCACAAACCAAGGCCATAATATTGTGAATTCGCACAAAACGTTTATTTGGCTAGAATTATGAAAGCTTTATTCAGATACGAACCTTACTCGCTTACATCGATCGCCTGTTAATTATCAACAACACAAATGATATAGAATATAGTTGGTAACGACAACCTACAGCTAAGACTTCGCGCTCGCAGAAAAGCGAATCTTCTTCCCCAGTACTAGTAACAGTTGACCAATTCCAATAACTTATTTTAGCTTCAAAACAGGATCTTACCAATTTCCTTTAAAATCTAATTCAAACAAAAAAGAACCAAACTCAGCTCAGATCTGTAACGGTCATTGAACAAGGTTCTCAGTTGTAGTTGGTGCGATTCCAGAGTTCTGATTTTTCAAATCAAGATCATAAGTAGAAATAAAAAGTCTATTCTCAGCTTCTGCTCAATCAACAACAGTTATCAGAAGACTCTCCTTATCATTAAGCTGATTCTAAGCAGAACAAAACTAGAAAATACAAATATTTTACCGGTACCTATCAGAACTATTTTCCGGTTTTTCTCTTATTGTTTGTTTGTTTTTTTAATTTGAACACCAACTACCAGGTAATGTGGCCCTGTGAATTCGATTCCAGCCCCGAAACATTTCATCCAGATTCAGGGCTCGAACTCACGTCGTTGTGCCGTTTTCACTATGAAGAGTGTACATATGTGTAGCAGGTCTCAACACCTCTACACCGATTTTCCTCTTATTATTTTACAGTCACTTTGATATTGCCGTGGACTGTGGTTTATAATTAGTGACTGAGTTTTTGCGACTTTCGACTCTCAGTTTGTACCTGTTTTGTTTTCTATTTTTTTTTTACAACGTCTGGGTTGATCTTGAATTAGAACTCTTTCTAAATTCTCTGCTCTTAAGCTTGAATAATTCTACGTTTCTGAGTTCTTTATGTTTAGTTGGCCTTTAAATTAATATCCTGATAAGTTCTCTACAATCAGTGCAATGTGTGATTTGCTCTTGAATTCGAAAATGTGGGCTTGTTTTTGTTACTTTGAATTTTTTGCAATGCACACCTTCTCTTTGAAATAATAAAATTTCGACTTGTTCTAATTGTTTTTCGAATTCTTTCCCTTATTTAGTTTGCTTTTAAAACTAGTGAGTTCTCTGTAACTCGCCATTTGCTTCTGACGTGAGTCAAGAGAACTAAGATATGTTTTTTTCTAAAATTGAATTGAAGCATATTTGTTGTTCCTTTCTAATATTATTTAATATCTGATATTTAACTAACTTGAAATAAAGCAAACAAAAGTAGAACGCTTTGTAAAACCAAAAAAGAAAAAAGAACGGTAAAAGGAAGTCACGAATTAATCCTTATCCCTAATAAGATTGCTCCTAATTTACTTAGCAATACTGAAAAAATTATTTTCCCCCAAGGATTTAAAGAGGCTTCTTTTGCATTCATGCAAAATCGCAAGTTGCTTTTAATTGTTACTCAAAAATGATAGAACCATTTAATAATAAAATTAATTGATTAGTATTTCTTGCAAAGGTTTTTCATTATTTTAAACTAAAACAAATGAATACATACAAAAGTACGCATATATAACAGGTTTGAAAAGTTTACATTTTTCAAAACAGGATGTGCTATCTGTGAGGAGAGGAAGGCATCTGCCATGCATCAAGAACGGGCTTTATTGCGATAACATATCGTTAAACGATACGCAAATGAACAATAGCTATAAAAAACGCAAAAATGCTTTCTAAAGAATAGAAAATTGTATAAAAAAATGAAACTTCCAGCAATTGTTCGAGAAAAATGAAAAAAATTCTAGCTTATCTTCTCACACCGTAACTTATTACATCCCCATTCTGTTTGGCTTCCTTTTGGGGATTAGTTAGAAGAACGTTGAGCTGTAAGGTTATCTTTCACTTTTTACAACACATTTTTCGTTGTAGAACTATGAAAATAATTTATCAGGACTACTAAAATATTTTCGAGCTTCACTTTTTGACTCCCTGCAAGGGTCAATTTAGGCAAAAGGTCAAAAACATAAATGTAGGAAAGTTCTTTTCTGAGTTTCACGGTGTGATGAACGCGCCGCAAAGGGTCTTCAAAACTTTTTTTTAACTTTTAAAAAGTTTCAAATTTAAATTTGGAATTATTATGCAACGTATTTACCATCTCATAAAGTTTCATTAACACTTGTTAACAAATTGTTTCTTCATTTTATTAACAGAGTCGTCATGGAATTTTCCTTGGTTATGACGTTATAACTTTTACAGGTGGTCTAAATGGCCAAAAATATTTTGTTCTGTTAATGTGAAATAGTAGCGACGAGACTGGCAAACTCTTCCGTACGTGTATTAATTTTAGAACAGAACGTGCGGATTTAGTATTTCAGGGGATTTGAATTTATCTTTTTTATGTTTCAATTATTAATCGTTTTCAATGTAGAAGGGTTTTCTCAATTAAGCATTACGTGATCGCCATCATGTTTGGTGCCATAACATTCATAATTATCATTTATTTTGTAACAAGTGAGTAGTAACTTTCAATAAATAATTTGACCAACTTAACTTTCTGCGTCAGCCTTTTTTTCCATTATTTAAGTCAATTACCTTTTAACTTTTGTTCCAATAATTTCATCGTTATCTCGATTTTATTTCCTTCTATCCTAATAATTTCTTAAAGTATCACAAAATCCATTTCCGTTTTATTATTCGATTAAAGGGGGTATTAAGAAGGAATAAATCTCTTTCGACTTAATTTGCAATGGCATCCTTATCACCAACTTTCGTGCTAGTTAAAATAATAATTATTTACAATCTTTCTTTAGTATTATAATACCATTTTGAATGATTTCACCTTTTTAATTTTTGATTTTGTTGTGGTAGCGGCTACTTGATCCCTTTTTTATGTTAAATTGATACTATTAGGATACTTCATGTGTAGATTAGTACTATAAGCTGATACATGCAATTTCAAATGGAGAAAATTCTTTTGATTAACACTAATTGTAAGTGCAAGTGTGTATTTAATGTAACTATGCAAATATTGAGAATACACCAAATACTTCTCCAGAATGTCAAGTGCTAACAAATTTGTTAAACAAGTACAAAATGATAGTTGCGCAAGCAAAATTCTCATCACAAATAAACAGCAAGAGCTCATAAAATTATGGCACTTTTGATTCAGGTTATTTGATAACAATTTTATTAAATGCAAGCTTTCCCAATGTTGCAAAAACAACTAATAATGAATTAAGAAACAATATGGTGGTGTACCACTGCAAAATTGATAATAATATTCTAAATGTACGGTTGTTGCCGTTAAGAACTAAGACACTTTGACAAATCCAAAATTTCGGCGTTATAAATTGGTATTAAAATCGGAGTTAAAAGGCTAAGAATGCACTATATCTATTACTATTTTGCTGAAGTAGAGAGAATTACTATACCTGGAAGTCAAGATAGGAAAAGGTTACTCAAGTTGTGTTTACACTTTGACTGATGAATTTTCTAAAGTTAATCTTCGGAATGCCCAGATAAAAACTGCTTTCAAATGCAGAAATTTCTAAAAAAGCAATATCTTTCAAAGGCAAAGCAATTTAAAGTTTCTTCACTGCTTAAACAAGTTAATCATAAACTGCTGAGTAGAATATCGATTACTAATGAAATAAGCAGCAACTTCGCCTCGATCAATGCCTTTATTGCCTAAAAAAGTTTCTTAGCAGAAATGTTCTGTATTCAACCTTTAATTGTTTTTAGTGGTTTCTTACGGAAGGTTATTGCCAAATTCATGTTGCAGCAAGAGCTTCAGGTTGATCTGCTTTTTAGTCCCATGCGCAACCTCTAGGCTATGGAAAACATGTTATTCAGTTTGGAAAGCTTTTGCCGACTTGATTTTTTAAACATCAAGAATAGAATCGAAGTTGAGATTCTTGGCAATTCTCAATAAAAAATTGACTAAAAATTTTGTTTTCTGGGCTTGTATTGTTACCTGAAACTATTAATTTATCATTTTTATTCTCGGAAATGAGCACTGGAGCTTGCTCAATAGTTGTGCTTTCACAGTTTACATTGCATATGTTCTATAGTCGATTGAACATTTTATTCTTTGTTTCCTCTTTAGAACATCTGGACATCTTACTTCTACTAAAATAACTTTGGAATTAAACACCATTTTAATTGAATTTTTATTGGAATCGCAACTTTTCATTAGTGACTTTCTATTTAGTAGTCTAAGTGAGACTGTCCATTGGCAGATTTTTATAGGACAGCCGTATTTTTGCAAAAGTACCTTAAAGATGTTGCAGTTATTTTTACCATGGAAGTTATAGGTTTGTATTGTTTTGCTCAGAATATTTCTAGACAGATTGCTTATAATTGAAGAACAAAAATTAGCTTAAGAGGAAATTAGAACAACTGATTTCGCGATGGACAAAACAAACGACCTGAAGACGATAATGTGTCACTTTAACTTATTTTGCACGTTTTATTCCTCCTATTGAGCTGAAGTAAGCTTTGACTGTTTTGAACAGTTCTAAAGAAACTGTTCTAAATACATGAACAATACACGGGGAATAGTTTTGAACTGTTTAAGTTGTTCTGCTTTATTTGGCCAAAATTACATTTTTTTGGAAAAGAAGAAAATATATATATTTTAAAAATCGGAAGAAATTAAAAACAAGGAACTGAGAAATACACAATACCATAAAATCTTGCATGCTAAAAAATGTTTTGTTGGTGCAACAAGAAATTTAGTGGAATTTTGGACAGCAAATATTTTTGCAAAGATAACAAATATTTTTTGTCACACAGCATAATTTTCTGCTCTTGCCACTACAGCACTTTGGTAACACATCGTTCAATAAGTCCCGAGACTAACCCAGAGATGGTGCTAGTAGTACCAAACTAGCCACGTTTCCCTAGAGTGCGAACCTTCACATGAAACGTGTAAAAATTTCACGTCGATTGGACCACAAACAGCAGAGTTATCGAGGTTAGAGTAAAGTCACTTTGTAATTTGTTTGAAAAATGGAACAAAGCGAGTTTCGCGTGTTGATAAAACATTGTTTTTTAATGGGTAAAAACACCGTAGAAGCCCAGCAATGGCTTGAGAAACGTTACCCGGACTCCTCTCCATCCAAATCAACGATTTGTCGTTGGTATGCTGAGTTTAAACGTGGTCGTACGGACACAAACGATGCGGAACGTTCGGGTAGGCCTTTGGAAGCCGTTACACCGGAAAATGTGAGTGAAGTATTCAAAATCGTAATGAAAAATCGCAAAGTAAAGGTCCGTGAGATTGCAGAAATGACACAGATATCATCTGGAAGCGTATTTACAATCCTTCATGAAAAATTGAGCATGAAAAAGGTTTTTTCCAAGTGGGTGCCGCGATTGCTTTCAATGGAACAAAAACAGCAACGAATCGACGATTCAGAGAGCTGTTTATCGCTACTTACTAGCAATAAAAAGGATTTCCTGCGTCGATACGTGACCATGGATGAAACATGGATACATCATTTCACTCCGGAGTCGAATCGGCAATCATCTGAGTGGCGCATGGCTGGCGAAAGCTGCCCAAAGCGTCCAAAAACGCAGCAATCTGCTGGCAAAGTCATGGCGTCTGTTTTTTGGGATACACATGGCGTCATTTTCACATTTTAATTGACTACCTGGAAAAAGGTAAATCGATCAACAGTGATTATTATATTGACTTGTTGGTACGTTTGAAGGAGGAGATCGCAGCAAAACGACCGCACATGAAGAAGAAAAAAATCCTTTTTCAGCAAGACAATGCACCATGCCACAAGTCCATGAAAACAATGGCAAAAATCTACGAGTTGGGCTTTGATTTGCTTCCCCACCCCCCGTATTCGCCAGATTTAGCCCCCAGCGACTACTGGCTCTTTGCTGATCTCAAAAAAATGCTCCAGGGAAAAAAATTTGGCTCGAATGAGGAGGTCATTGCCGAAACTGAATCCTATTTTGAAGCAAAGGATAAATCCTTCTATAAACATGGTATAGAAATGTTGGAAAGGCGTTGGAAAGATTGTATCACTCTAAAAGGAGATTATATTGATGAATAAAAATGATTTTTGAAAAAAGAAATGTTGTTTTCGTTGTTAGTCTCGGGACTTATTGAACGATGTGTTAGATACAACAAATGTATAATTTATTTTAGAGTTAGGAACAGATTGATTTGTTACTACAGCAAAAAACATTTGCTGTCCAAAATTCCACTAAATTTCTTGTTGCGCCAACAAAACATTTTTTCCGTGTGGAAATCCATTTTTGGGATTATTAGAACTCCTCATATTTTTAACTCAAATAATAGGTCGAAGGAAGCTTTGAAAATAGAAAGGAAATCTTTGGAATGTTAAAATCAAAAGAAAGTATTTTTGGAAAGATAGAAATGAGAGACAGAATATAGAAAAGCTAAAAGAATGATGGATTTCTTGAGGGTTTTTTGGCAAGAAATTTTGAAACTCAAAAAGACGCTTGAATTAGAATTCTTTCAACGTCGATCCAATAGCAATTCAAAATATAAAGTAAATGCAGAAGCTTCTTTTGAGATGTAGCAAAAAATTGATTTAACAAAGCTAACAATTCGCTTTATTGGTTTTATTCATGTATTATGCAAAGGAAACATATAAAAATAATAATATTCGAGTTTGGGCGAAATAAACCACTCTACTCCTTCAGATCATGTTAAAGCTTCATGACAAATAGTGTGTTTCTCAGAAAGAAAAAATCATTTTTGATTTCTTCGCGTTTATTTTTTCTATTTCTCAAATACCTTGACTAATCCTTTACATCTAAATTGTACAGGATGCCTATTTAATCTTAATGTTACCTTTTTAATTAAAATGATATCACCTTTACGTAATCCCATATTTTACCTAAATACTTTTGTTTTAGAATAGGTGAGCGGCAAAATTAGAAACATGAAAATCGTGAATGAATGAATAAAACTTATTAGTTCTATATTTAAAAAGTGAATTCAAAATAAACGGAAGTGAAAACAGAAATGAAGTCGACAGACAGGAAATAGGTGTTTCTCAGATTGTACTTTTGAGTTGTGTGTGTATTTGTTAACATGAACGTCATCACTCCTTTTTTACATCATATGTGTGTGTGTGGTGTTTATTTTTCTTTTTGTGATCGATCGACGTTAAAATTGGACGTTTTTAGAATTTTCTTTTTTATTTGTAAGTGCGTAAAAAAGTCATTACATTAAATTTTAAAATTTCCGCATAAGAAAATATTTGTTTTTCCTCGAAACAAAATAGGGGAAAAAAGACGTTGATATTAACAAAAATAACAACTCCCAGAAGTTATAATTGTAAACAAAATGAAGCGTAACATTGTAGCCCACAACTTTCACTTTATAAAAGGGGTGTAACGAATAAAATAACCAAAACAACAGAGCAAAGCTCTGGATAGAACGAGAAGGGGGGAGTTGAGGAAAATGTTTCGGCTTTTGGTCCTTTGCGTTTTAGTGGTTTGTGCTTGCAAAATCAATTATTGCTGTTTTAGATTTCCGCAGAGAAATCTACTTATACCTACTACTATAAATCTGAAACACACGTTTTATTTAATTTAAAACCTAAAAGGGTAAATTTAATTTCGCCTACACTGATTTTATTTTAGATATATTCTATCCCTTTTTTACATCAGTAAAGCCACTTTTCAGTGGAACTAATGGCGGAATTAAAATCTAAATAAAATGACGCCCCAACAAAAAAATACTCACTCTTTGAGAGATGAGTACAAGAGATTCCATTGAAGATGATGTTTGTTTATATACATGGAAAATATAATAATGTAAATGTCAGAACCAGTTACAATTTACAAACACCACTTGAATTCAGAACATTTTACTTTAGTCCATTGTTATACTAAATTCAATAGAGAACTACTGGAAACTTTCGACTGTGCTAGTTGCAATCAATGTCAAGTCACCAAGAGGAATTGGCTTGCAATTAATCAAATTTGTAGATTGATATGTGAAATACGTTTTGATAATAACGAACGAGACGTCGGTTGAATTTGAAATTTGAACTAAGCTCATTTTACAATATCAACTCTATTAAATGTTGTTTGCCAACTGTAATTATTAAAGCTCGCGAATTCTGATGCTCTGCCATATTATATCTACTAATCAATACTTTAAAGAACTTTCGACCTTTGATCATACTTTCCTATTCCCTTGGTTAAATAGGAAAATATGAAACTAATTTTTACTCTTTTACAATTTTAATAAGTGAAAACCTTATATTGTAAAGGTTCGAAAGGCAAGATTAGCTGATTTAAATAAAATTTAATCCATCTACAGCATTTATTTATAAGAAAAATGTTATTTGGATATTGACTAAAGGCATGATATGCACAAGAATATAATAGTACGCTTTTGTTCATTTTTGCAAAAAAGGCCATGTTACCTTAAGTTCATTGACGTAATGTTGTAGACTTTATTCTTCATATACCACACCTACATTTACTTGATATCTAATAACTTCTCGAATCAACCAGGGAAAAACTTCTTAATATCAGAATATCTCATTTTCTTTCAATAGCAATTAGTTTTCAGTTATAATGTTTTCATTGTTTTTTTTTTTTAATTAAGTGACATTAAACTAAGACAAATATGATTTACTATTAACTGTGATATATGCCGATTTTTTGAAAACAACGTGCAATATTCTATTAGATCAGGGAAAAATTCAGCATGGCCCCCATAAAAAAACTAACTTGATGGTTTCGTCGAACCGAAACGTCGAGATTTTATTGTACTACACCTCATGTCTAATAGTAGCTTTCCGAGATAAGCCATAAGACTGAATTATCATAACTCAGTAATAATCACCTAATAATCACCAAGATTAGCGATTTCTTTTGTTGATTTGATGAGGGTTCGACACAAGTTTAGTATTTATCATCTTCATTCACAATATTCGATGACCGTAATTAGAAGAGGATAACAATACAGCCCCCGCAAATGGATCAATAACAAACCACCTTGCTTAATATTTGTAATATTTAGTTTCTGAGATGTCAAACAATGCAAGAGTTGTTGACGTTGCCACGCTTGGGAGCATTTTATGGCTTAGCGGAAAGCAACTCAAACATTAAGTTTAGTATTTCTAAAATCTTGAAGAAGCTAGAGGAGAAATTGTAAATCGCAAGTTTTTGTATTTATTGTTTTGAGAGATTTCTTGTATAGAATAACTAGACAAAACTCACTCATTGCTAGTTTTTACTGTTTTACAAAATAAAAACAAACTTTTCTGAAAGAAGCCTCGAAAACCTCTTTGTCCGTGTTGTAAATATCAAAACAAAATAACAATATACGTATTTCAATAGAAAAGCCTTTTAATAATCAATCAAAGATAGAGACTGATTGCCTACCGCAGCTTCTGTCTGCTTTATAATTATATGTTGTTACGTTCAACGAAGGGATTAGCGTGTCTGTAGAGATACTCGGCAAAGTACATCTTTTAATAACTACAAACGATTATGTACGATTACTATCCTATCTTGAAAATAAAAACTGACAAAGACAATTTGGCATTAAAAATAAACAAACCTAACCTTAAAAAAACATTTAATCTTAAAACCCAACTTTTCTAATTTAATATTATTTATTCTTAACATAAGGAACACTACATAAAGATTGCAGTTTTGGCCTACTAACACATTACAGTACCTACTCTTCAAAGTAACATTGAAGTAGGTTGTTCAAATGACGATGACGGTAAACTGAAACAACGCACGATTGATCTCACTTACAGGAGGATGGAAGGTTCAACTGATGATAGCATCCAAATGAAGATTACCTGACGGAAGTTGATACTGACCAAGAAATTGGTGTTTTTTTCTGACTTCCTGGGAGAGGGGAAAACGCAATTTGAATATAACAAGAGCAACTAAAGACCAATAATATCTTCAGAATTCCAATCGAGCTAATCTCAAGATAAAAAGACAAATGACTCAAACAACTTTGAAATATTACCAAAAACAACGTCCATCTGTGTAAGTGATGGGAGCCGCAAACATTTCTTTACCACAAGTGTCGTTTAGACATTTTATTGCAGTCGTCTTAAAATTTTCCATGTTGGACCGGACAAAGAAGCGAACAGATTTTGACAAATTTTGATCAGACAACTAAATTTCGATGTTGCCGGCTGTGCAGAAAAAATTGTTAAATTTATGCATATGATAGTCTCGGTTGTCTTGTACCAACATTAAGGGTAGACTTGAGATTAACTTTGCAACTTTCACATGGTATAAATGCATTTCTACCACTGTTGTTGGGGGAGCCCATATTAGCCAAATGACGATGATTATCCTACACAACTGATTCGAGTATATACTGTAATGCTCAGAACTTCTTGATTATCTAGCACTTATAAAATGTGCTGTCTTTCTTGAAAGAGAGAATACTATGAAAAATCGTTGCATAAGTACCTAGAAAAGGTTATCAGTTTCTATAACTGCCCTTAATGATATGAGAAAACCTGCATTATTCTAGTTCGCACTATTTTTGCAAATCATTTATTAGGTATTTAACTTATGTAAAGACACTAAGAAAAGGCACTAAGAATGTTGTATAATTTTACCATTTGTACATTGTACTTCCATAAAATTGAAATGCTAAATAAAAAATGAAAAATCAAAACTTGCAATGATAATAATTTCTATACGTCGACTTTCAACTATTCTCGCTATTTTGTTTTATTGGATTGTATGTTTTATTTCAAAATAAACGCATCCACCATTACCACTACATGATACATTATTGTCTATAGAATTCTACCGGGAACCGCGTAGGATGTATTGAATAAATCACATTCACATTGTTGATATACTATTCCACAAAGGGTTTGAATCCAAGACTATTTGCAAATCGTAAAGGTGTTGTTTCCTTGAAGACAAATCTAATATTGTGCCATTCGTATTTTGTACATGATTGATGCGTTTATTTTAGATAGTATGCATTATGCATTAGTTTTATTTAGTCTGTAAAAGTATTTGCTTTTTATAATAACATTTATTTTATTCTTTACAGGTACGAGTTTATTCCAAGTAGCAGCACACGAATTTGGACATTCTTTAGGTTTGTCTCATTCTTCAGTTGAAGGCGCTCTTATGTACCCCTGGTATCAAGGGATGCAAAATGGTTTCAATTACGAACTTCCTGAAGATGATCGCTTAGGCATCCAAGCACTTTACGGTAAGATTTTGTTTTTTCTCTTTTATATCCTTTTTTGCCTTTTTCTATTTCTCTTCACTTGATTAAAATACAAACAGTGAGAATGAGGCACTAGATTCAATAATTTGTATGTTGAGTTTGATTTTGCATTTGAGCGGATTTCATTGCAAAATTTTATATACGACCGTAGGATCATTAAAATTGATACGATATGTTTAGCATCCGTTTGTTTATTTACAAATAATAAACAAAAAATTCACAATAAGATTTTTTTCCCACGAATGAATGAGGGTGGAATTTTAGCATCGTTTTATTATAGTCACGGCATACGCTCATTAAAATGCTATTTTGATATTATTAGTTTAAATTGTTCGCTTATGAATACAAAACGAAGATTAATGTAATTTAATGTACGAAACACCGAGTATAGATTTTTATGTATATAATTGAAGAAGAAATAGATTTTCCTCTTGCAATATACACATTTATTCCATTAATGGTAATGATATTCAAACATTTACAACAATCGTAATGTATTATTTGTATGTGTGGTAACATTATACAATGTGATCAAAAAACCACAACTAATAAATTAATAGAACGTGTGGCAACATTTTTAATTAAATAAATAAATAAGTAAATAAAATACAACTGTAAACTTTTAGGTGTCTATGAGGATCAAAAGTGGGATTTTAGACCAACCTATCATCCACCACCAACTCCACCAACGCCGCCACCACCGCGACCAACACCACCACCAACACGACCAACACGTGCACCAGAAAAACCGCGTTATCCATACTATCCAGGTTACCCAGGATATCCAGGCTACAATCCACAAAATCCGCAAAAACCGTATTATCCAGAAAAACCCTCTTATCCGGAAAATCCAACTTACCCAAATAAACCTCACTATCCAGAAAAACAACCACCATATCCCGAAAAACCATATTATCCGCAAAAGCCCATGCATCCTGATAGAAAGAAACACCACCCTCATCAAAATCCTTACAACCCAAATAAAGTTTATCCTCCAAAACAATATCCAGAACACACGCCACCTGACAGAAGAATTCCACATAGACCTCCCTTCTATCCAGAAAAAACTCCCGAAACCACTACAACTTACACATATCCTAATTATCCTCGAAGATACCCAGAACGAACAAGGCGACCAACACATACTAATTATCCAAAAGAAAGAGCGCCGCCAGATACGTGCGATACCAATTATGATGCAATATCGGTTATAAGAACAGAAGTTTTCATATTCAAGGATAGAGTAAGCTAAGATTAACTAATTACGCAGCTCAAAATTTCTACTTTTCTCTATCACTTTTAGTATTTCTGGAGAATTGGTGACAATGGCTTGTTACCAGGTTATCCTGCAGAAATAACGAGAATGTGGAGAGATTTGCCAAGAAATCTAACCCATGTTGATGCAGTTTATGAAAGACCAGATAATAAGATTGTTTTCTTCATTGGAAAACAGTTTTATGTTTATCCTGGAGACAGACTAGAAAGAGGTTATCCAAAACCCTTAACCGATTTAGGTCTTCCGGCATCATTGGAGAAAATTGATGGTGCTATGGTTTGGGGACACAATGGCAAAACGTACTTTTATAGTGGAAATATGTATTGGAGGTAAACTTAATATTAAATTACTTTTTTGTGATAAAAGTGCTTTAACACATTTATTTATTAACAGATTTGATGAAGAGTTAATGAAAGTGGAATTAGATTATCCAAGAGATATGTCAATGTGGAGAGGTGTTGGGCAAGATATTGATGCTGTATTCCAGTGGAAGGATGGTAAGTAAAATGAATAAAAATAGGATCAGGCAAATACTTCAGCTGCTAGAGTTACATACTATCAATACATGAAGGTAGAAGGACAGTATGACAATTAAATTAGGAATTTTCCTGAAAACCTACTTGTTTACTAAACATATTATTAGTTGATGTAATCTTTAAAGTAGTTGATGTTTGGTCAGAAGATTTTCAGAGCTTAATCTTCCTAATGTCTTGAAATCTTCCTGTACCTTTTCAATGCCTTTTTCAATTTTGAGAATGGTTAAAAGCTGCATAAAGATAGATCTAATGGTGGTCTGGTGGATGGTCAAGTTTTACCTTGATTATTTAACCAGATACTCTTAAATAACTACTTACCTATAGATGCTAGGTGTCAAAAGTTTAACTTTGAAAATGTAAAGATAATTCCTCTAATTGCTTAAAATATTTTATCTTCACTATTCACAATACTTCAGAAATAATATGCAATATCAAGATAAGATCTTTTATACGATTATTATTGCAAATTATATGTAATTTTGTGTCATTTTTAAACTCTGTACTGAATTTAGCAAAGAAAATTAGTCTTGCATTGTTCTCACAGGATGCACTGTTTTCAAGTAAAATTGAATTTTTAAAACTTAATTCTAGAGGTTTCCATAAGGAAACTCAAGAACTTGACACAAAAGGTAATATGCCGTCTTAGAAACTTTTTATAACAACAACAGCCTCATTAAACAAAATAGACCATAGACATAAATCTCAATTTCTACGCCATTACAGTGCTGGAATACACATATACATATGTCATCACTGTATTCTGCTTTTGCGTGATTTAATAATATTTTGATAAAGCGTATGATGGAAGTTAGACGTATCTAAACATATTCATTTTGTCGCACATGCAACATTAAGTAACCAATTCCATAAATTTGATTGTCATACCTTGTATAGTGATTCAATTAAATAGGTACTTTACATATTGAAAAATGATCCACCTCTGCAAAAATTTAATTCTCAGAACTTATAAATGTTACTGTTTCAGGAAAAACATACTTTTTCAAAGGAAAAGGTTTTTGGAAATTCAATGATCTTCGCATGAGAGTAGAGAATGAGCAGCAAACACTTTCTGCTCCATTTTGGATGGGTTGTTCTAGGAATTTAGAGGGTTCTATTCCTGGCAGCAAAGCACCATATACAGTTGCTTTATCGTCAGGTATAAAGCACAATAATCCTAACAATTATTTCTTTACGATAATTGGCCTTAGTGTAATTTTAAAATTATGCGCCTTAATCACCTAGTAACATTTTTATTTGTTTAAATTTAATAAAATTATGCCTATATTATCATAGGCTGGATATTAATAATATAAATTTTTAGTTTATAATTTTATTTAGTTAATGAAGGACCCTCGTAATGTCTTTAAAGTGATGTTGGTGCTATTTGCTTAAATAAGACAATGTTTTTTTGTTTTATATGTGTATTGGATAAACAACCATAAGAATAGTTAAAAGTAAAACAAGTGTAAACAAAACTGTCTCAATTTCTTTTGAAATACAAATACTGAAATTTGAACACTGTTGTTAATTTTATATGTCAATTCTTTTAAAAGTACTCAATTTTATCTTTATTGTAATAGGTTGATATAATTCAGTCACAATAATATAATAATAAATACCCCATATCGATGTACCAAAGGATATTCAAATGCACCATAAGACAATCTATTGTATGTATGTATAAAAAGAAATTGGTTTCCCTCTTCCTATCTGCAGTTGCTACAAATCCGAATATTTAACTGAATCTAGTAAAATTTGGAATGCTGTACAAATCTAAATATTATTGATGTGGAAGACATTATGTAAGAACTGAAAATTTTTTTGAGTTGGCATTTTAAATAAATTCAGTAAAGTATTTGGATATAAAATGCAAAGGGTGAGTTATGACGTATGAATGTGGAGATTTTTTTATTTCAACTTCACTTCTTAAATCAGAGATGTCGTTTAGCTTTCTCTGTCGAAATTTGAAAAACGTATTGTGATGTGTGAATGTGATACTTTCAGAATTTATTAAAAAATAGAAAATATTAAGAAGGCAACCAATTTATACTGTACTAGAAATACTGCTATATAAGGGATCGCCGATATTTGCCTTTCTCTATTGAAATTATTAATTTAGGGATCAAACTTACTGTACAATTACAGTCTATAAATGTCCATTACTCTTTATTCCCTATACTCAATGACCAAGATAAAGATTTTTTTAAACCAATCTTCATATTTTTTATTTTCCTTATATTGAATGTCTTTATGCCTTTTGCGTGGGTTTTTATCTGTGATTGATATTCAAAATTTGATTTTGAAAGATATTATTAATGTTGCTTCTGTGACCGAATGTATGTATGTGCATGTATGCGTGAGTTCTTTGAATAATGATGCAAATTAGAATTTGTTCCTCAAAAGTTAGATGCAACATAAATAATAAAAAGTTATATTATTTGAAATTTTTTAAAGACTGAATGATTTTAAGTGGTATTTTTTATGTTTTCTGTCACTCTCACTGCCTCTTATAAGAAATTCTGAAAACCTCAAAAATAATAATTGTAATAATATCATAAAATAACAGCTTTTATTAACTTCTTGTTTGCATTATATTAATATATCTCCAACTATGATTGACCACCCTACGTGTATAATTCAAGTTTTTAGATTATTTGCAGCATGTGATAAGTTTCTCTATCGATAAGTTTGTATCTAATTTTTAATTTTTATTTATGTGTATTAGATATTATTCTTTATTTATCATTAATAACATTTAATTATATGTACCACTTTTGTCTTGTAATAATATAACATCAATAATTATTATTGAATTTTCTCCCTTCTTTTAACTTCATTTATAAAAAGAGAAACCTGTGATATTACTTTTTTAATTGTAATAATTTTTTTCTTTATTATAACTATATTGTACGATTCTGTTTTATTTGTTAGGTGTTTAGATAATATTACGTGTTGGTTTCTTTAAGTATGTTTTAAATAGATGTATATTGTATGCTTTTTGTACATGTTTTTCTATTATCAGGATATAATACTGCCAACAGTAATGTATTTTCTCCCTTTATTATTAGTTCTTTTCTGTTGTGCAAATTAAATTTTGATGTCCATTATTGAATGTAATCATTATTTTATTTATATTTATATTTCTATTTACAACCACTGTTTTTATATTACCTACCTATTATATTATGACAGTAAATCAAATATTAAATAAAGAGCTTATCCTTGTACTGTTTATCTTTTTTTAATCTTGTCACAATGTTAGTGTTGTTTTTGTGTTTGAGAACATGACTGTTAAAAGTACTTTAATAATTACAGAGTTTCTCTCTAGATAATATTTAGTAAGACATAAACATCTGGGAATGCAAAGCATAACCACAACGAACCCCGTTTTGTTACTTTTTTCAAACTTTGCCGGCCATTTTGACCAAGTTCCCGAGTTGATATCAAAAAACTAAACGTATATGTTTGTCTTATTTTTTGATGTAGAATATGATTCTAAAATAAAAAAAAAAATTTTTGAAAATTTTTCAATTTTCGAAGGCCATTTTGACCATGTTCCTGAAGAGTTATCAAAAAACGAAGACACCACATTGTCTTTACTTTTTGATGTAAAATTCAAATCTGAAGACAAAATTTCAAAATTTGACAAAAAATGCGGACAGGCAGACAGACTTCGCAAATTCAGTAATGACTCCTTCGGAGTTCGTTGAAAATCAAAGTAGATAAGAAGTTCTGATTTTGCAGTAGCAATATAAAGAGATACGTTTAGCAGGTACCTTCTTGCATTCAATTCATGAACAAGGTTTCGACTTATCTTATCAAGATCACAAGAGTGAAAAGAGTTCCTACACATGAAAAATAAATCTTTTGTTATTGTTAGTAGCAGTGTAAGACTGACATATCTTTCTGTGGCTAACGTTGTTAGTGTGGTTTAGTTGGAAGGCAGAAGTGTCAGTGCACACTACTCACCTTCAGATACTCATGAGTTAAGAATCTTTCCAAATTTTCTAAAGTGTTCAGTTTCTTTTTTTTTGTCTTCTCATTGTTTTTATCTTCTGGAAGTGAATTCATTATCATTTCTAACCCCACACCCAAAAGAATTTTGCATTTACAATAAAAGAAATGCAGGTTAATTTGAATAAATCTGCTTCTGAAAATGCACCAGCATTTGAACTATGGTTGACAGCTTTTACTTTGATTTTAAAATTGCAATACATTTAATTTAAATAATTTTAGTGACAAAATCAAAATGAATAGTTTTTAATTAACCATTTTAAGGAAAAGAATGTTAAGGCTTCCGCATTTAAGTAAAATGTAGCATAATGGAGTTGAATCTTAAATAATTTTTAACTTTTGCCAAAAGTAAAAGTTGCCTTTGATTAATTGTCTGGAATTACAAAATCTCACTTCAAAAAACCGATTTTATAATTCTTGAGTGTGTCAATGTTTAATGGGCATATTTCAAAAACTTATGTGTTATTTCCAAGAAAAACAGATTCAGACTGGGTAGCTTTTCTAACTAAGGAGAGTCAAGATGCAGCCACAAATTTTACAAGGTAAACTTATTAAGAATTATGATAGAAATGCAATTTTATCAAACATAGGTTTTGCTCAAGTTTTCTTCCACTTCTATTAACTCATTCTACCACAGTTACTGTACAAGAATCCTTTCTGCTTATAGTCAGGATTTGACTACATTTTTATTATGGTACTATTCTTCATGCTTCATAGTAATGCAGAACATATTTGTTTAATTTTAAGTACCTCTATAGTCATTTTCTAATACTGTTCTTTAATACCCAAGACAAAATATAATAAGTTTAATATCCATAGACAAAAAATAGAATATAGGTAACTGAATTATGAATTTTGAAAATTTGGCCAATGTTATACTTAGCTTTATCTCCATTTGTCATTGACCTGCCATGAAGCCATGATTAAGAATAAAAATGAGAGCAATCTTGCTGGCTATATTTACAGAAATATCTCAGAGTTCTATCTTCTCTTTACCATCAGTTGTGAATAGTTTTTTTTTCCAGCAGATATAAACATCAATGTGAAATCCTTACTAAAAATGACTCTGTCGAGTCTTCAGAAGTTTAAAGGTTTTGTTCTTGCACACAGATTATATCCATATGTGAGAACCAAACTTGAAACTTTTGTGATCCATATACATGAAAACTGAACCTCAAACTTCGGAAACTCTGTAAAACAATTTTTTATCCGAATTTTGATGAATAGCTTTTGCTGAGGCTACTGCCCCTTAAACCACTCAGAACTATAATAGTCATTAACCAATTTGAATTTTATTACTCTGCAACTCAAACACCAGAATTAACATGTACTGTTAAAATGTTATTTACAAGTAAATAGATTCAGTATATCCAGCACCTACAGATGTTATCTATTCATCAGAGTTATTTATTTATGGCTTTCCTATTAAACCAACATTGTTTGGGTATAAATATCTTTGTTAAATCGAGTAGTGCCGTAAAACGCATAAAACTAAATTTGAACGATGTTCAGCGTTTACTATAGTAGTCGAGAGATCCCGCAAACCAGTGTTGCCAATATTTTATCTTATAGAAGCGCCAGTTCCGTTCCGTCACAGCGCCAAATAGCGCCATAATTTTCATTTAAACAACATCACGTATATTTTGAGTTCGTTTACTAGAGGGCACCACCGTCGAATACCGGTTCAAATTGCACATATATTAAGATTTCCTGTAGAACTTGTATTGTTGAGATTCAATAAAAGTAATAATAGTTATTATATTTTAAAGTCAAACTAGATTTAAACTTAAACAATCTTTAAGCACCAAAAAATGCGCTAAGCGCCAACAAGAACTTTTGCGCGCCATGAGCATCCCGCAAAACGCCAATTTGGCGGAAAACCGCCATTGTTGGCAACACTGCCGCAAACACTCGTAACCACAAACTGTGCTCATAACCAACTCATAACCATGCTGCTTCACAAAGACGTAGTTAAAATTGGGGAAAGGGAACTGGCGAACGAACGAAAGTTGGCGAGTTCATATTACCGATATTACCCTTTATTACTTAGCGCGGAAGGTTTAAAGCACGTGTAATAAAGGAAGGAATTTTAGTCTTCTGCTTCGTGGTTATGAGTGTTTGCGGGATCTCTACTACTAGCACTACTAGTTGCTACATGTGCATACCTCTGAAAAAGAATAGAAAATGCGGTTCTGATTGTAAGTGTAATATTCATACCAAGTATTATGTCAACAGGTTAGACAAAATGTAGAAAAATCTACTACTTAAAAGAAAGATTCGAGGGAAAAGATAGAAACTATCCAAATTTGAGAAAACATGAATATTTCTTGAGTATTCCTTCTTATATTCTGCAAATCTTTTTTACATCAAGTTCACTGTCTATTTTCTATGTTTGTTTGCAGCACAATTATTTCAAAGGTATTTTAAATATTTAATTGCTGCATTATGTATTGAATGGATCATTGTGTTAATACTTATGTTTAGTACTGACCTCTTTAACAATTTTCCTTTAGGGCATAATTTTTCTACTTTTGCTTATAGTTTTGATTGTCATTTTTATTAGTTATTTTGTCTTTGTTTCTAGTCTTTGTTTTGATAATTTATTTTTCATTTTATTCTCATTATTAAAATCCTTTAGTTTTATTATTTGCACAAAATAATCTTGATCTTGCCCCCCTCTCTCTCAACCCACTTGACCCTATCTACCCACCTTGTTCAGATTATCATGCTAAAGTTTCAGGGAGCTTTCTTTATCATTATCTCAAGAACTATTGCATTTACATCACTTGTGTTAACAGTTTCTTGCTTATTTCGAACCATTCTATCTATGCAGCCAGTTATACTCCTACACATCAAATATCTTCAGAAGCCACGTAACCACTAATTTAAAAGTGGCGCAAAATTTAATTTTTCAACGTTGGCCACTCTGTGGAGTAACGCCCTGTATATGTTTTTTGTGAACGCCCTCGCGAGTAAATTTCTAACCTAAAATTCTGTGATTTTTTGTTGTCTGTTTGTTTTGCATTTTTTACAGTTTATTTTGTTCTATTTAAAAATCAGTCTTTTTCAAGACTAAATCTGCTTTTTGTGAGTTAATCGAAGTAAGTTTAATTTAACGCATTTAAAGTGAGATAATAAATTTAAAATATTTAAGTTTTTAAATAGTTTCATCATATATCCAATACTACGCCACTGGAAAACTACATTAAGTTTATTAAAACAGAGCTGCTAATAGTGCAAGATGTGTTGCCTAACCAACAGTAAATTTCGTGGTCACGTGGCTTCCGGAAATTTTCGATATCTGTATATCTTTAATGTATTCTTTCCGCCATTTACACTAGTTTTTTGTAACTTATTTTTGCATTATAAATCACTTGTATTTATCACTATTATACACCACTGAAAAATGATTAAAGAGATTATCTATAGCTTCCAGTAAAGACTTTTGAAGATAATAATCATGAGCTCAAGTCACACTATTAAGAAAATCATTTATGCAAAAGGGGCGCCAAGGCTACATTTTGTCATGGGTGCAAGAAACCCTAGTTATGTCTCTAGAAGTAGAGTTGTTTTGAAAAGCTATCAGTATATTTATACAATAAATATAGTTACTTAGCTAAGTGATTTTCTAAAAGCAGTAATAAAGTTCAACTGAGTTAAAAACAGCAATTTTCAATTTTTGACGGGCTAGAAAAGAAAAAGTATTGCATCTTTAATGTATATCAGCAAATGAAAAGTTTGGTTTTTTACCTTAAAAGAGCGGGAGTACAAAAAAGTGCTTCATACTTATGCTGTGAAATGGGTAAAAGTGGAATAGTCTCAGGAAAATATGAAGCATGCCTTTATTTTCTTGATTTCTAACAGTTATGAATGAATGGGAGATCTTTAAGAGGAGACAGTACTGACAGAAGACTTAATTTGTGTATTTGCTAGTTAATTAGACTACCAGTAGCTAAATGAAAATGGTAATTCTTATCAAAACTAAAACACAGCTAATGTAAGATCTATACAAACAAAGTTTTTTTGCTGTCTAATAATTGGCACTACTATTCGATTAATGCATGAATATCTCAACACTGTAGAAAGAAATGTATTCTACTAATATCTAATTAATTAGTGCCTATATTTATCTTAATGGGTATTGTCTTCTTTTTGATATTTCGCATATCCAATGACCATCTTACACCTTGGTGTAAACCTTCTAGCTGATGTATTAACTGACATAGTAAGTATAAGTTTATAACAAGGCTGTTTTATAGCATTTTTATTAAAGTTTGTATTTGTTAATGTCAATTGTGGAACTTCATTTAAATGTTAATAGGGTAACATGCAAAACTTTCCCTATTAACATATTTTCAATTTTTTTCAACTCTGTGATGATCGCCAATTATTAACCTCAATCTTAAACTTAACGCCTACCTTCACGATCAATCAGTACCAATAATAGTTCCCAGCTTACCAATTGTATAAATATAAAAAGTAGACGTGATGGAAGCGCCTTAGTTCCTAAAATCGTTAATTAAAAATTAAATTTAATTTGGAGTTGTTGCTTGGATACAGTTAAGTTCCGACCCACTTGATTATCAGAATTTACAATTAATTCAACGTTAAATTTTAATCTCAAATGTTTAATTTGCTTTGTTTAAATCAACCCAATAAAGGCATGTCTAAGATAGAAGCAGTTGCTATTTACATATGTCGATAACTGACATTATGAGATTACGTTTAATTCAAATGAAATCGTAGAAACTGATGGTGTAATTTCTGTCTAATGAATTATTGATTGTTATAAACTGTAATCAGTTTTGGATTAAATGTATTAGGAAGGTCAAGTTATCACTTATAAAAACATAATTTACAATATTGGTTTTCAAAGCCACCTTAAATAGCATTGGTATTAATCTTTATAAATTGAGGACGATTCCTAAAATTAGTGATCATAGCTATGCATAACCTGGTATCAATCAATAGGTAACTTAATCATACATCCAGTCATATAAAAATAAACAGGGTGTTCCAAAAAAAAATTAACATATTCACAATTGAAGTTGCTCAACTACTTTAAGGGTTTCCAGTAACTGCCTTGTGAAGATGTGAGTTGACATTTTCTTGTTACACTCTTGATTGGCCAGTTGTCATGGTCACAGATGTGCAAAAAAACAGGTCCTGTAGTGTATGAACCACAGTCCACTAATTCAAAATCCGCAAAATAGAAAACATCTGGTTTTTTTAAAAATAATTGCTAAATGATGCATCGTAGATATGGTAAAACCTATATCAATGAAAAGCACATTCTGTGGAGTTCCAAATATGTGAAGATATCCATAAAAGTGACATTGTGTCATGCGTACATGGCAACACCTATATGTTAAAATAAAATTAGTTGATAAAGAATCAAGTGCTAGTGCCTAACTGTATAAATAATGAAGTTTTAAGAAAACGTATCTTAAGTGGCGCACCCTGTACATTTTCACTAAACATCACTATTAGTCTTCTGAGATGTGATTGAGAATAAGCAAGAAACTTAAATAAGTTTTGTTTTAATAATCACAATATAATTTCATAAAAAATAATAATAGGCTTAAATTATAAATTATAATTCATGTGTATAAAAAAAAAAGAAAAGAGTAAATGATGATTTAGCTTGCTGGCACTTCTTTTGGTGATGACAAAGGTTCATTATTTAGTTGTGGTCCATCTACACATTTCCATAAACCATATGTTTTACCGACTGTTGTTTGCCACAATCTTAAAGTACCATCTTCTGAACCAGAAGCATATAATTCACCATCAGGAGAAAATCTTACACAGTGGACTGGGCCAAAATGACCTTTGAAAGACTCTGCAACAACAATAAAACAGGAAAAGCATTACAGGTTTAGAGATTTATTTAATAAAAGACATTACCAATTTCAGTTCCAGTTGTATAATCAAATTTATACATTTTAAAGTCATCTCCACCTGCTACAAAAATACTTTTATCTGGATGAAGTGAAGCTGAATTAACAGTAGTTGGCAAGGGGAATTCTCTAATTTTATTAAGCGATCCCGAATCCAAAAATGTAACATTATTACTGTGTGTTACTGTAAGAACTGTACCATCTCTAGATACCTCTAGACTGTTTGGTATTGAAGGAAAGTCTAATTTCTGTACTTCCTATAATTATTAAAATTAAATATGGATTTATGTAAATCGACAGCAAGATAATTATCAAAACAAACCTTTCCGGAAATTCTGTCCCACACTCTTAATGTTTTATCATCAGCACAAGATACTAAATGTGTATCGTTTCTGAAAAACAGAGCATGCCGGACACCAGATGTATGACCCGAAAATACAGTGGGATCTACAAAATTAGTGATTTTTCAAGAATTCTGTTTTAGTTTTATATTTGGCAATTTTACTGTGCACATTCAGTATAAGTTTAGTGCCACAAATTATAGCATAATGGAAAACTGTGGTTTGACAATATTTGTTTAATGATAACAATCTGAGTGTAATAAAGACACCCGTCACATTTGAAAAGAAAACAAAAAAGTAATAAAACTTGCAATCAGTATATGGAACAAGAATTAAAATACAATGCTATAACCTTCATCTCTTGGGTTACTTTAAAACAAAAAAAACCTGTCAATGTTAAAGAGTTCATGACTTGTTTAACAAGTAACCACCGGTATACCTCAGAAAATAATAATTCAAAGTCACTACAATTCCAGAGGCTATACTTACTACTTTCAGGCTTATTCAAATCAAAGATTCTGACAAGTTTCTCATTACTTCCAGTTATTAATAAATTGTTGTCTTTTGAGAAATTAACACTTTTTACAATATGATTATGTTGAAACGAGTGCATTTCTTCACCAGTTATAGCATCCCAGACTTTTCCTGTAAAATCAGCAGCACCACTTACTGCACGTGTCGCTTGTGCATTCAGAGCTACCCCCCACACTGCGCCCTTATGGCCTTCGAATGTTCCTATCCAATCTCCTGTATCACCCTGTCTTAACATAGGTTTGCCATCTAAAAAAAAGTACACAATTTTTAAAAACAAACTTCTTAAACATAACCTCCAATTGTGTAAAAATATTATCAAACTGTGACGAATTGTAAATTTACGTAAAAATCAGTCGGTTATAACGAATATTCATTAAAATTAATGGAAATATGTAAATTGTATCATCAAGATTAACTAATTAATTCCGCCGAAACTTTTCATGTTAAAAAGGAGGAAGTTGAATTTTAAAATAAACCCATTGTCCTTTCTTACGGCGACTTAAGGCCAATACTTTTGAAGGTTTCTTAAAGAAAATCAGGCCAAGGAAATGGCAGAAGTTACACTTTAAGGTTAGCACAATATTTTAAAATTAATATCTTACCTTTACATGCCGATATTAAAAAATATCCGCATTCTGTAACTGCACTAAAATCCAGATGAACTACAGGCCTAGTGTGACCGCTGCACGTTAACGGAGTTTGTCTTAAATTTGCCATTTTTTCTATTTTAGGTCACGTTTTTCTAAAGCAACAGATCACACGAGTTCGTATTGCGAACTGTTTTTATGTTGCTGCGTAGACAGGTATATTAATTGGAGGTAAAAAGACTGTGCGCATGTGTTGACTTTCATTTTTTCACTGACAGTGACAATGGTTGCGTTCTATTCCGTTAGCATCGTTAGTGCCAATTATTTAAAAAGGAAAGCGTTCGATGATTTTTCAAAAAGTTTCTGATTTTAACCAGTGATGTGCGTGTCAACAATGTCGATGTCATCAATTCATTCTTGACATGTCAACAATGCTTATTGTTTTTTTTTTATTATTTAAATCTTAAATAGTTTATTACAATAATTTTTATTTGACTTAAAGTATGTGAGGGCAAATAGGAGGCACAGGGAATTGTGAGATGCTTAAGTACGTTCAAGTCTTAATGTACGTATAGAATAATTTTGATTAGAAAAAAGATAAATGCTAGGATGTTGTTCATCATGTTAGTATTTGTTTTTTCAATTAATAAAATCTTTTGCATCAAGATACCTATGTATACTAACTGTCACATTGCTAGAATTGCCCCCACCATAGTTTATACCTTACAGAATCAGTTGAATCCCTTCCCCTACATTTTGTCTTCCACTTCAAGAAACTCGCGGTCTATGCGCAGAGCACTATTTTCTGTCCAGAAGTAGAAGGATAAAAAACCTAACCTTAACCTTCAAAGAAATAATCTCATGAAAGATTGTATTATTTAAATGAAATCAACTTGCATATTCTGTAAGTGAATTAGTGAAATTGTTGAGTGTTGGTAAGTTACATTAGTTGTGAAATTTAAATATCTACTGCATATATAACCTCCCCTACAAGCGCGCGGTATACAGTTTAGCGTGCGCAGACCAAAAACCAGGAACACGAAAGATCAAAAGAACCGCTCTGAGTGATCTAACTGATTCTGTAAGGTATAAACTGCGCCCCCACATATCCGAACTAAAAATCTTAGTATGGGCCTATGGAGCTATGAGTAAACATACTTGTAATTTTACTGATCCCATCGAAATAAGAATAAATACATAGGATTTAGTTTTTTAATGCCATTTTATTTAAATAATATTTTGGTTTTTCTTTTCCATCTTCAGTTACTGTCACAGTCTTTTATAACTGAAAACCCAATTCATCAAAATTCTTATTCTTGGACCTTTCAGCCGTTTTGATTCTTGAATTGTCTTGAACATCTTATTAATGACCTTATTAGACATTTTAGCTTATTTTAGCACCTGTGTTTAGGTTTAACGAAAAATGTGCAGAATCCTACTTTATTTGCAAAGTTGACACACAGTTGACATTGTTGACACATTGTCGACATTGTTGACATTTTTGACGTGAAAAATCAATTGTTGACACGAAAATGTCAACAAACATTGTTGACGTGTCAACGCACATCACTGATTTTAACCCACAGTAACCCCGTGGGTCGACTCTACAACAGATAACTTCAGAAGAACGTACATGCCGTTAGCATTTAAGCTTTCATTGATGTATGCCCAGAAACCAGAGCATTAATTTGTAAATTAACATAATTAGTGTTAATTAGCATCACATTAAAATCAATGTGATTGATTAATTAGCCATATTCTTCCTTCGTTCAGGTTAAACTCAAATGTTTTATCCTAATCCTTTAATACCCAAGGTTAATGAAAACTAAAGTTCCTAAACACCATGACAATTTCAGCTGTTAAAGGACTCTAGCGAAAACCATCAGTTTTTAGTACAGAGTGTTTAGAAAAATGCCTATCGCCAGGGCACAGATTAAATAAAGGTCAAGATATTTTACTTCGACAAATTTGTGGATTCTATTGCTCTCTCTCTCTCTCTCTCAAAGCAACTCCCAGAGCTTGCTATTTTGACATGTACTGCGCAAGCAGCACAGCTTGGTATGCACTTTTCATAAAACGCGCGTAAAAGAGTAGGCGTGGTAAACTCCCAGAGCTGCAAATGTAAATGTGCAGAGACAAAAAATGGGAACATTAGTGGAATAGGGAGTGAAATATCTGACCTTTATTTAATCTGTGGCCAGGGCTAGGCAAAATACACTTCATCTTGTGTTTCAAATACAAAATACTTATAACGATGTATTTGAAATACAAAATAGAAATTACTTCATGATTTCTTTTAAAAATACAAAATATAAAATACAGTATTTGAAATACAAAAATGCAAACTTCCTACATCTGAAAAGAACTAAATAAATAATCAAAGCACAAATTTTTTATTATAATTTATTCAGAATCACATTACATGTAATCCTTATTTCCCTTAAGAAATAGTAATTTTCTAAAAGTTGAATCGCTTGAAGATCCTCTTATAGAAGAATTAATGAACCCTATAAATAATTAGCAACAGCGAATTAATTTTACTTGTCTATCATCCTAAGATTACCTGCATATGAAAACAACCGTTCTACAGTTACAGAAGAACAAAGGCTAGTGTTGTACCTCATCAAAAACATTTTTATAGTTGGATAATTGTTTAATAAATGTAATGATTTTATTTGGTCGTTTAAAAAAGAAACTAATTCAAATTCTTTAATTGATCGTTGGTTTTTTTTACTTCGAGATGGTGAAAATATCAAGAAATTTTCTTCTGTATCACTCGCACTACTTGTATTACCAGTATCTAGGCTTCTTTCTGCCGATTTTAAAGCATTTATACACAGATTCTAAATTCTCTTTCTTTGATTTTGTTAATAATCAGGTAGCCATCTCATCTTAAACATTGCATTGGGTGAAGACAAGTAGCTAAAATGGCTTCATTACTTTCTGAGGACAGATCAAAGAAATTCTGGAAATGATTATGTAAACAATTTTGTAAATTTTTTGGAGTGAAGCTGCATGACATAGAGCCTTTTCTTACAGGTCTTGTAACCTTTGTTTAAGAAAAAACAATGCCCGTAAAAGTTGTCCATGGAAACAAGTTTTTTCCCTTTGCAAATAATCTAATGCTGATGCTATTGGTTGCAAAATATATTTTCTGTATTTTAAATACAAACTACAAATACTTTAGAAAACCAATCTACAATATAAAATACAAAAGTATTTGAAATACTGTATTTTGATACTGCCCAGCCCTGTCTATAGCCCTCTGCTCTTTCTGAAGAAGCAATGACCCTGATGGATAGCGTAAACAAGGTTGACATTTATTAAATCGGAAACTGATCTCAACAGTATTGGGTTTTTTAAATTAGCAAATTAACAATTTTAATATTTTGATGTAAGTCCGACCTTGTAACAGCTCGCAAAATTCCTATGTCGGCTGATGGGTACTAAAAGGTGATAAAAAAATTTTTGAAAAATATGAGTAACACATTCTGTCTTTTGTATTGTATACCTAAGTAGTTTAAGCTTCGTAAAATACGATGTTGTTCTGAGTTTTGGTCAATTAACCTCACCGCCCCACTCCTTGTTACCGTGTGCGTGGCATTAATAAATAACATCAAGTTATGTTGATAGAGTAAATTCCTGATGATTAGACAGAAATCTTTTCAATTAGAACCTATAGTCAATGCGTCTTGGTTATACCCTGCAATATGTCAATACCGAGTTATTGGCCTTTAAAGTTTCATTCAAACATTCACTTGTTAACATTGAATATCCAACCCCGCTTTAGGGGTCCCGTTGTCAAAGGACACTTATTTTTTGATGCAGTATCGCCTTCTAAACTTCTGATACACTTAAAGTAACACCCTGTATAACATTTACCCTGATTTACCCCAGCATATAGTAATTAACAAGTAAACTGACTTTTACAAAAAGCAGGAAACTAACTCAGAAGCAAAACTACAGAATTCTGTGACAAAACGTTGATGTTACATGATATAACCTGTGTTTCTATAATAATGTCAAGACGATTGTATATGCATGCCAAATGAGTAATTAGTTGAAGGTCATCGGATGGTGTTTGAAAAGAACAAAAGATTCTTAAAGAGTTTACCGAGTTTACTCATTTAACCTGTCACCTGTCGAGCATGGAAGTGCAAGATAAGATAGGGCAAATCGCTTATCTTCCGTGTAATGTATGTTATATTTCTTCTATTGCCGATTCCAATTTAATAGAAAATTATATTATAATCTTTTATCATATCTACCATTGTATTGTAATTTGTTTCTTGAATGTTTTAGATAGGTTATGGAAATGGAGCGACATATAAACAGGTGTAAAATTACTTGTACCAACCGGGTTACATACATTATAGATGCATAGTCTCTGAAGTTATCTTATGGCTAAGGGTGTATTGTTTAGTATGTTCTCTAGGTTTGGAGACTAGTTGAAACTTGGAAGTATGAATAAGGAGTATTCAGAACAAAGTTTAAATTTAAACTTGCATTTCCAGTTTGTAACAGTAGGACAGGACTTGTTTGTTACAAGGTATAAAATCTGTATACCAGAAAGAGAAGTCGTTCCCTTAATTAAGCAAGCAAAAAAGAGTATGTTGTTTTTAACGCAGGATCTCCAAAAACATTAGCAAAATAGTGATAGATCTCCTAGCACTGCATCACTTTTGGTGTAATCTATAATTCCATGTAAAACTAAATTTGTTGTACGGTAATAAGATTTCAATTTTTAACACAAGATTAAAAACAATTCGAAAAAATATATTTAATACATTTATACATAATATACAAAAAAAAACACAGTAGTTAAGTAATAACAAGTAAAAAATAAAGCAAAAAAATACTCCAAATTTTGAAGTTAAGACAGAACTTGATTTAAAAGAAAAGTGGCAAAAACACTACAAATTTTAAAATAATACCCATTTTCAGTTCTTTAAAGAGACAGTACATAAATATTATTATACAATAATAATGTTTCAAAAATCAAAATAATTCGTCAAACAAATTGCGATGGGAAATATTTTTAAAACAAAACTATTACGTTATAATTATTTCCATCAGAACTTGTTTGCGAACAGATTTACTAATATATTTCAGTGCACTTGCATTATTTCTACAAATTAAAAGAAAACGATTAAAAAGGGTTGAAAAACAAAAAAACAAAATGTCAGTAGCAACACCACAAATATTAGAAATTTGACATTCTTTTGTTGTCATGATTTATAGATAAAAATTTTTCAATGAATATGGTGATGTTACACAGATTGTTACACAAACATTTAATGCTAAAGTAGGCTTGTGTTTGGCCTCAATTTATATTAAAAATTAGAACAGCCACACGATACCACATAAAACAATTTTTAATTCACTGGTTTTTGCATTAGAAGTGAATAGAAAATTTACAAAAGCTTAAGATAATCTAATTGTACCTAATAAAATTTTGCATTTTTATTATCACATATAAAAACAATACTGCAATAGCAACATATTGTAAAGATTTAAGATGTTTAAAACTAAAAATTAATGAAAAACAAAATGAATGTGCAGCTGTACTATAATTTAAACAATGATTAAATGTGAATTAACATGTTGATGTGCAGGTGTACTAACTTTAGCCATGTAAGTGTTAACTTATGATAAAAATGAGATTTTTCTTTATTTGGAGCACTTCACCTGAATTCATAGATTTGTATGCTGTGTTCAGGAACGTGCGTTAAATTCAAAGACTGATACCTGGAAATAAAGAAACAATTAATGCTGTGTCTGCCTGACCTCATATTTCTTTTTCTTATAACTCCTCTTAATTTTTAATAATTCCTAATGTTGTTGAATGATATTTTAAAAGCCTCTTTCTTTTATATTAATTTAATTGTAAGTACTAACACAATTTTAGGAATTTCAAGAACTTAACTAAGTATCTTTTAATTTTTCGAGATTTTACATTGAAGCAATACTGTTCTCGTGCAATCTTTTTAACCCATATTTAAAAATTGTGATTAAATCTTGTTTTCTAAAGAACTTCTATATAAGTACACTATTACACCATATATAAATATTTCTATTCTATTTCCACCAAGAGTATATTAAGATATTAACTTACCATTCGGAACTTCTGTGATAGTAGTATCCCTCAATGGTAGCTTTTGATTTTTGGAAGCAAATATAATAAAACCCAGCAAATGAAGCCCCACTTATGTCTTTAATAGTATGATCTGGTACCAGAAAGTGTTCCTTCCATCTCATAAATACATAATCGGTTTCAGCAAGAGCTTTGTAATCAAAGGAGTCCGAATTGAATGTTTTTGCATACTGACAAAAAGATGTAAATTTGCTCTGTAAATTATTATAAAAATAAAAAAGTAAATGAAAATTTTTAATAATGACCTCTAATAAATCATACCCAATGCTTCTTGTCTACATCTTCATCTGCGTCCCATTTTCTAGTCAGGAATGGGTATTTTTGACTAATGATTTCGCCATCGAAAAATGTAGTAAGTGTCGGATATTCATCTGTTAATCCATTTATTTGTAAGTAACCACACAAGTAGGAGTTCTCCTCATCAACGTGCTGAAAACCCGAGTTATAATAAATATTAAATTTCCCGCCTAGGAGAAAAGGGGGCGTTCCGCTCACTTGTCATGGTTCTTACATATGCTGATATTTTTAGTAAATTTGCTGATGCTTTCTAATTTTAGCGAACAAAAACTTTTCAATTTTACTGCGTACTTAAATAATTATTAGCGAGACTATTCTAAGAAGCATACAATACAAGCAGAATTAAGAAAAATAATGAAGTTAACTTCTAACCTGCAAAACTACTTCCACTTCGTACGAATTGCCTTTGGATTTCTGAAAACCTTGAAATTTTGATCCGTTATACAATAGGGATTTTGTTACACCGGGTTGTTTGGAGTTTGCTGGCGGTGGCGGTATAATATCCACTTTTACTGGCATATTTTACATGAAACACACAAAAAAAATGAGTGAGCTTTCGCTCGCGGAAGTGACTTGCCCCAACCAAATTTTATAAAAATGGCTGCACTTTGTCTACAGCATCACCATCTAGTGGTTTAATAGACCACTTATTGAAGAACACAAAGATTTCATTAAAAATGTATTCTTCTGAGTAAAATTTACGTAAAAAATAGCATTATATCATCTTAATAAAAAGAAAAAGAGCAAAATTTGCTCTCATTATGAGAATATGGCCTAATTTAAATATTGTATTTTAAATGAGAATTCCTATATACAGGGTATTTCAAAAAGTCTGTACTGAGATTATCTGACTATAGCCTGTTTCAATATTATAAATTCAGTGTCCTTAACATGATATTTTTGTAAGGTGTACTTTGAAGTTTTGCTAAAAGTTACTAAATTAATATCTTTAAGTTAAGGGTCGGTTATTTGTCAACTTTTTAAGTAAACACGAGTTTTGTCAATATATGTAATGATTTTTTGCTTTTTTAGATTGTAAACCTGAATTTGCTGTATGCTATATGTTTGATGTACACTGCAAAAACGACCATAGTCAAGTGTATACTCCTTGTTAGCCAACTTGACATTCCTTAACTGGAGTGTAAAGTGAAGGGTCAATACTCTCATTTCATTCTAAGGCACACTCTAAAGCATTTAGTCGATGCAGTAGCCTGTCATCGAATACCCAGTTAATTTATGAAAGAAATTAAAATAGATAATTGTAAAGAAAAAGATAGGGCTTGGCCATCTAAGCAAATCCTGGCACGATTGTAATTAACTGATTAATTAATTGTTTGAATTGTATGCTTGATTTCTAGTCTGATTTAATTTTCTGTATTTAAAGATAGATTCTTAACATGTGAAGTGTCATTATCTCACATTTTATATTAAAAATCTGAAAACTAACGTCATTTTCGAATAACAAGATGCAATTCGACCAATTGGCATGTTGGTTACGTATCGAGTGAATAATGATTATAATCGCCTTATTAATTACTATTGTCAGGATTTGCTTAGACAGACAAGTCGTTTCTTTTTCCTTATAATACCTACTTTATTTTTCTTCATAAACTAGCTTGGTGTTCAATAGCAAACATTTTGTTGACAACTGTGCTGTGGGTGGGTATACAATCTCTCTTATTGAAAAGGCTACCCTGACCTGTAGCACCTTTATTTATGAAGATTTAGATAGCACCCTGTATATATTTTTTAATAATCTGATCCTGCTTTAAATTCCGTTTCCTTTGATAGGTATGTTATTTCTGATTTTTTGTTTTCAGATAATTTCAAGGGTACTTAATTTTCTAAAAAATAGGAGAATTCTTATCAACTACTCTGTAAACTGCAAAGAATGGTTGCTTTTTTCTTACTATCAATGCCACTTAGCAAAAGAAGGTTAACATTGAAATACTGCATTTGTTTTACCTTGCTCAATTTCCTGAGACAAATTAATGCTAACTTACTTTTTCAAATAGCAATCTCTTAGTTTTATTCTTTTCAATTAGCACATTCTTTTTATTATTTTCAAGACGGTGGTCTCTCAGTAAAAAATTCAACTCATTTATCACAAATGGTAGTAACTGTAAAAGTCAACCAGGCAAGTACCATTTTGAAAATAACATACTCATTTGAAAAAGAATAAGCTTGAGTTTCGTTAGTTACAATAAAATTGAAGGATTGCTATTTGAAAAACTGAGTTTAGTTTGAAAGGTTTATTTAGCTGCAATATAACATTTACAATAATTTAACTAATTAGCATCGACGCAGTTTCCCATGTAATAGCTTATATTTTTATGTCAAAGAATTCCTTTCGAGCTATGATGTCATATGGAATTTTTTTAAATGGAATGCTATATTTTTTGTTTTAGTTTTGGGTTTTTGGCTTCTGTGTAACCAAGGTCACTGCTCACGAGAAAACGCACGAACTATATACTTCCCAAAACTAAGAAAAAATAGAGCATTCTATTTAAAAAAACTCCATATCTCAAAAAATATTGAAAATAGGTATGACAAGTATGGGTTTGTTAAAAAGGTCTTTGAAGGTACTACCAAAAAATAAAACAAAAAATATAGCATTCCATTTAAAAAATTCCATATGACGTCAAAACTCGAAAGGGGATGACGTTACAAACAAGCACGGCACCTTAAAAACATCGAAATATAAAATAAAAATTGATTTGCTTTAGGGTTTTTGAAAAATATTCGTTTTGAAATTACTGATTTTACTCCATAAGTAGTTTTCGCACTGTATATGCTATATTATATTCCTGAACAAATCAGAATTAGTGGATACTTGCTTAAAAACTACTTATTTACATCTGGTATTATTAGTAATAGTATTGTTATCTTTATTTATTAAAGCAAATCATTGATTTATTACTGATTTTTTAGGGCTAAATAAATCATACTTGACCACTTTCAGCACCTGTAACATGCATCCAACAGATGTTGGGATTGCTGTTTTCTACAATTAACGTGTTCCATACTAATAACTATGTTTATCCTTTTCTTTTGTTAGTTTTTAGAAAAAGAGGATGTTACCAAGTTAATCCAGTTCAATTATCGAAAGATCACAGCCAAATGACATCTAAATCAATCTGGAATGAATTATACAATATTAAGATAAAAAACAAAAAATAGACAACACATGAGAGAGCTTTATTTTTAAAAATGTTATTGTTTTAATACAGTCATTATTCTACTTAGATCGTAACTACATTTCCACATTTTACAGCACCATTTATTTGTAAACTCTTCTACAGCTAAAACAGTTCATATCAAAATCATTCCCACATTCTTTTTAAATATTCTGAGCATATATTTTGGTCAAAAAATATTGTTTGTGTTAAAGGATATGAAAATAATATAGTGAGATCTTAAGACTTCTCATATTTTGCTAATTTTAACTTTCTAGCATTTCTAATATAAACTATTTTGCTGTAGTTTCTTGAATTTGAACCTTTCTTCTAATTAAAAATTTAAAAATCATATTTTTCAATCCTATTCAAGATGTAATCAAGTTTAAAACAATTTCATCACAAAATCTGAACACTCCAACATTGATTTATTTTCCACTGTATGCTTATTCCCATTTTAACAACTAAAATAGAACAAATTTACCAATCAACGGATTACACTTCTGTTTCAAAAAGCATTGCAGTTAGATTGATGAAGAAATTTTAATTAGAGTAAATGCTATACTGAGTAATATTGTACTTAAAACAAATCTCTGTATTTAAGCAATATAGCTTAAGGCCAAGATATTTAATTTGTATATTTTATTATAGCTGCATGATGCTTTGCATTACACTGTGTTCTTCAGGCCATCAACCTAACCGTAACAATAAAACAAAGAGAACCTTTAACATCAGATTATTAATCAAATTATAATTATATAAAAAGAAAATAGATGTGAAACAATAGTATAGTAGCCAATATGTTACGATATAAATATAAAAATTATAAGCAAAATAAATATAAAACATAACCTTAAAAAATTACTTTCTACCATGATTAAATTATTATTTACAAAATGCAATACAATAAACTGAACAATTTGTTGAACTTAAAAAATAATGGTAATCATTAATACTGACTTATACAATTAATTAACATATAAAACAGATTTTTGTAATTTTAATGCCTTCTTAAGGCATATTTAATTTTAAATCTTTGTATTTTACTTAATTAGTATAGTACATAAATAATAGCTACAAATATTTACACATTGAACTGCATATACAACATTCAGCAATAGCCACGTTATAGTGTGAATTTAGGCTGACATCACATTCAATTCTGACGGTAAAACAAAAATTAGAATTTTTCTATATCAGCGTATGTAAAAACTTAAAAGCTAATTTGCTTAAAAGCTATAGCATACTAATATTACATAGTTTTTAGTGTAGCATATACTTTGTATTACCTTCAGAAAATTAAGTGATTATATTTACTGTGAGCATGTAAAACGTTGATCGCTGACTATAAGATGTGTAGTAGAGTGGGTTATATATGACTAAAACTATTTTCAGTTTCACACACATATACACACAGTTTTATCATTTAGGACGGTTAACCTTAAACTGCCATTCATTAATGAAAAATAAAAAACTTAACAAGACTTGAATGCAAAAATTTCTCCACCCTGTGTTATTATAAATGTTATTATTGCAGATTCGACTTTTAAACGACTAGTCTTGAAATGAAACACAACTTCGAAAACCATCATGATATGGTACATGAATTTCTGGGTACACAACTTCTGTTAGTACTTCCAGGCGATGTAGGAGTGCTTATAAACCGTAATTTACGACCACCACTTTTACGTTGACTATGTGTGTATCGTAGTTGAGTGTTGGAGGTAGTCAAGGCATATGATTTAAGATGTGACTTAACACAAGTTGGCAAAGGTAATTGTTCAATACTATACACGGTTGTTCTGGCCACTATTGCACGACAACAAAGTTCCTGAAGGCTAAGCACTAAAAATTCCAATAAAATTAATTTTACAAAATCTGAGTTTTATCAACTCGAACTCACCTCTATTAGAACGCCAAAGTCTTTCCATGCCGTTACGTTGTAATGCCATACGAGATAATTCACAGAAACTCTCTATGATATTAAAGTTGCATAATGGAGAAACTTCAAAAAATGCCATACTATGCTTATTTGCATAAATTTGAGCATCGCGTTCTCCGACTTTTCTTTTGAAAGCCAGATGCAGACGATTGCCTATTAGAACCTTTGGTACACCAGGAGCATGCTGCAAACATTAATTATTTATATTGTATATTTGCTATGTGTATTTATCAAGTGACCACAAGAGTTTGTAAAATTCTACAATTCTAAGAAAGATTACATGAGCATAATTGCAGGTGGTGCATATAACATTATGCAAATAGAATTATGTGCCAGACTAGATTGGCAGATGGTTAACTAGCCTTAAAAGCAGTAAACAGAACATATCTAGTCTAGCTGTATATATCTGATTTTGTTTGTTTTACGAATTTAATATTGCACCGCAAATAAATCGTGCAATCTTACCTTGCCTTTTCTACATGCATCTAACAAAAAGAGAAATTTTGAAAATTTCTAACCTTTTGTTGTTTTTCTTTACACAGTTTTCCTTTATGTGCTTTATTACACACTAATTATTAATTTTACACTTTTAGGTAGAATTTTACTTTAGTGTACAGTCTGCATCATTAGTAATGAGACTCGAGAATTTATTTAAACACAACACAAACTTAAGAGAACGAGGTTCCAGGCCACCAATTAATAATGCCGCAGATAAATGTGTACGTATTATTGGGCTATTACCATAGTATTAATAATGCTGTAGTTTCTCGTACAAAGAACAATTGTTTCTTTTTCACATTCATCGAAGATATTGCCACTTTGTATTGTTTTACTGGGCTATTTTATAAAAAGTCGGCAAAATAACAATATCATTAACAAACAAGAGTCATAGATAGTTCCTAGATATTTGGGATGGTTCCCCCAATGGTGGAATGAGTATTCCATCTACATATACCTGGAAGATTGATCTTCTGCAGATTTCTGATGACTTCCATGAACCAGAAAGTGTAGTGTTTATTTAAAATGGTTGGAACTGTAATACTGCAGTGACTGTTATGAATGTGCAACTACAACTGACAGTTTCTCTAGATCAGTGTTTCTCAAATTTTTCTTGCAACAGAACACTACGTAAGTCCTGACATTCTCATGGAATACCTTTTTGTTTTTTAATGTTACATAATAGGTACTTAAGTAATATTACAAAATAAAAACATATTTTAAAAATGAGAAAAAATAAATTATTTATTTAGTAATATTTACTTTAAACATTTTAAACTTTAAAACATAGCACATATAAAAATACAATAAAATGAAGTTCTTAATGACTTCGATGATTCTGGATCTTAGAATTACAAATTTGTTTAATGTCAAGTGAAAGTTGAATTCTTATATCTGGCATGGCATCAAGCCTGTTCCTGGACTTAGTTTTTGTTGCAGCATAATAAGAAAAACCAGCTTCACATAAATATGTCGTAGTAAACGGAAGTAAAACAGTAACAGCTTGTTTCAACAAACCAGGGTACTCTTCTGACAAATTCGCCCAGAAATCATTTAATGGCTGATCTTTGAATTTTTGTTTTACACCCAAATTGTACATTAATTCAATTAGATTTTTCATTCCATTCTTAGACGTCGGTTGTCAATATGAGTTCAAACACGATTTTCTTGTAGACATTGCAGCAAATAAAATCATTCCAAGTATCCAAGTTATCACGAAACACTTATCAACTCTCCAAGAACACAGTTTGGGAGTCGCTGCTCTAGATAATCTACAATGCTTTTTGCACTGTTCTTCAAATATACAAAAAAGTATCATTAGCATCATGGAGATTTTCTATCATTTTTGATCATTGTCTTATTGCTTGTACCCTAAATATAATGTCTATTCCAGCTCCTGTTGTTCAAAGGTCTTTAAGAAATTTCAGTAATACTGATACCAATGAGTTTTTAAATGATCTTAGACAATATAGGTGGAAAATAATTTACGACCTACCCAATGTTAATGATAAAATTAGTTTTTTTAATGAGAATCTTATCTTATTATTATCACAAAGCAACATTCAATAAAACCTACTCCATGGTTAACTGGCAATATTAGGCTTATGTATCATTAAGAGATAAAGCCTATAGAAGAGCTAAAAAATCACAAATACCAGCCCACTGGGAGTATTATAAATCACTCTGGAATTTCACTTCAGGTGCAATAAAAAGGGAAAAGCATGCATATCTTAATTATATCATCACACCTAGAACTACAGGTTAGCGCATCACATGACAATACATACAAACATTTTTAGGAGGATTTAAGTTTTGTAATTTTTTTATCTGCAATTTTACTCTTCTCTAATGAATTTCTATAAATTTTAAAATAATTATTGAGACATATAGTATAAATTATTGTAATGGCTTTTTCTATTACTTTATTGCTAAAATTGCAATCAGACACATTGATAGAAGAATGGTTTATTCTATAATACTCCAAACAAAAAGTAAATAAGGTTCTTCTTTGATTAGGTAGTCGCAGAAATTCCGTTTCAAATTTGTTGGAAACTAACGCTTTGAATATTTGAATGCAGTTATGACAAAGTAAAAATTTATTTATTGCTTTTGATGTTTGCAAACCTTTCCCAAACTATTTTTCTCTCATCATTAGGAAACTTAAAAACTGGAGCGTACAAATTGGATTTCTTATTGCTACTGCAATTTTTAATAACACAAGTGGAAGGCATCCTCAGTGGAACCGCAACTCTTGTTTGCTACTGGAGAAATAATGGAGTTATTAAATATGCAAGCTGTGAGGTGCGAATTTTATTTATACTGTTGCATTCATGATGGGGCGCGAACATTAGTGGTTCAGGTATTTCCGTTTGCGCTGGCCTGAAGTTCTAGGTGGCTATGATTATATACTAAGCAATGCTAATATAAAATCTACATGGGCTACATTAAAATGTCTTGATGTTGTTCAAAAAAATTTAAGAGTTACCTCAAACTCTTCAAAACAATATCAAAACCCAATGTGCTGGTTCTGATGGTATTGTAACGCGCCACCCCTCGAATATACTAGAAAATGTCCCGAACAGTCGCAAACAAGCTGGTCGAATGTGCTGAAGAAGTCTCGAACTATCCAGAGCTTCCCACCGTCGAATGTGCAGGAAAATGGCGGGAATCTTCTAGCCCCATCGAGAACTAACGCTGGAACGAATATAAGACTGCGTTGATTGAGCCAAGGGCAGTTCTACAGTCAATCAGCTAGTAGTTACGAACCAAATAAATTTAATTAGTGATAAATAAATTTTTCTGTACATAAATAAATAAATAATTTAGTGTAAATAAATACTGGAAATAAATTGTAATAAACTAAATAAAAATAGATATTAAAAATAAATACACGTCGTTGTCAAAACGTAACAGTATCAACATTAAACTTTTAACATTTACACTACCAGTTACTTTTCTCTAATAACTCATATTGGCAACTGCTGCCTTGCTACTAGTGTCTTTCCGGAAGCTTGGAAAGAAGCCTTGGAAGGCTGCTCCTACTACCTTAAGCGATCTTCGACCTATAAGTATACTGCCCACCATATCGAAACCTCTTGAGAAGGTTGTAAATGGGCAATTAATTAAGCACATAAACATGTACAATATTTTACGTTTACCTGCACAACAGTCTGGATTCCGTACAGACCATAGCTGTACTACAGCCTTACTTAATATATTAGATGACTGATATACTTCTGTTGACAATAATAAAATGGTTGCTAAATGCATTAATTTTGCTAGACTTCTCGAAGACTTTCGATACAATTAATAACGAACTTCTTGTTGCTGTTCTTCACTACATTGGAGCCGATGCCAATGTATGTAGATTTTTTACCAGCTACCTCAGTAACAGATATCAGAAAGTTAAAACTGCCAACCATGTTTCTAAGAGTCGTCTAGTTCAAAGCGATGTTCCACAAGAATCCATTTTAGGATCTACACTCTACACTGTATATACATCATGTTTTAGTGACTACATTGAACACTCTAAAGTTCCTTTCTACGCTGATAATACTCAGTTGTATTTCTCATTTGAACCATAAAACGCACAACTGGCATCTGTTTTAATAAATGAAAACTTAGACGAATTATTTCCTACATCTCAAGATCACTGTTTGAAAATAAATTCTTCCAAATCATATACAGCGTGTCCAAGATAAAAATGCACAGCATGGGGATCTTGGAAAGGGTAAGAGATACAGGATCGGTAATGGGATGAAAGTTGACTATTTATAGGACCTTTTTGTTGGCGTTTGTAAAATCTAGATATCTTGGATAGTTTCAGAGATATTTAAAAAAAAGTAGATTTCTCGACTTTCGTTATTATTTTTTCTTTCCTTTATTTGAAGAGATATCGGAAAACTAAAACCACTTTTTGTTCTCTATTAAAATACGCTAACAAAATTCCTGTACAACGTTTCAGTTTCGAGTAACCATCATCAACCTCATTTTTTAAATAGGCGAAAAAGCAATTGAAAATTGTTTTGGATAGCTCTTGTTGTCACAATTCTAATAATGTAAACATGATAGGGTTATTTTGATTTCTTATGCTATAAATTAATGCATTCTGCAGTACCCTGGCCTGTACGATCACCTAATCTAACACCGTTAGATTTCTTTCCTCTGGGGTTATGTCAAGAATCATGTGCTCCACCAAAAGTTTGAAGATGAACAGCAATTATTACAGTTGGTTACAGCAGCGTTCAGCACAAAAAAAAAAAACCAAAATCGATATCTTGAAATATTAACCACCTTCATAGTCCAAGTCACAAATAATGATAATAATGCAGTACCAAATAACATTTGTGCAAAAAGACATTAAGTTATCAATTATCAATAAATAACAATGACCTGGTTCCTACTCCCCTACGAATGCAGCGCATTTAAAAATTTAAACAAGTATAGCTTTATCTGATTTTAACAAAAAAAAGGACAAAATTGCTTACCATGGTAGTTAAAGAATATTTCATTTTAATGAAGAGAGTAGAAACCGACTTGATATCATTTTATCGACTTTTTATGAAATAAGCCTCTTAATGTTAGAGAATTGCATGCATAACCAACAATTACAAATCAAACGCACTGTAGTGATGATATAACATACTTTATATCATGTCCCAGCCAGATAACAAATTCACTGTTTTATAAAACGACTAGTCATATTAGAAAAGCTCAGCAAAATTCACATCATCAGTCTATCTCATCGTTTTATATTATACTATAACTTGATTCTTGTTTCATAAAACAATCAAAATAGTTAGACAGTAGTAATAATAAAATGATGTGATTTTACCACCAATATCACCACATTTTATAAAGATGAACTTTACAATCTAGCTGCGACACATCCATAAAACTAGTTTCATTTAAACTGTTACATATATTATATTATATAAACTCAAAGCTGTAGGAAACTTCTTTGGTCACCTGATAACTGATACGAAATACAATATATGCTGTATGGTTTTTGTTATGTCTTTCTTAGTTAATTCTACTTACTTCGTCTACTTCTTTGAGCCATCGATCTAGACCATCAAAAGACCATCTATTTGTAATATCATAAACTAAAAGTACTCCTTGGGCACCTCTTGAATATGATCTTATTATTGTACAGAATCTACCTTGACCTGAAGTGTCCCACAATTGCAGCTTGACTCTTTTGCCATCTAGTAGAATAGTAGTTGTTTTGTATGCTAGAAATAAATGATATAGTTAATAAGATATACAGTGTATCATTTTAAAAATTTACCACCTTTTATATCTCAAAAACAAATGAAAATATCTAAACAATAAAAAACATGTCAATTTATATATATGAAGGGAGATACCAAGATGCGGAGTTAATTTGATAATACATTGTTGGATGGGGAATAACATTCAAATTGCATTATTTAAGTAAATAAACACATTTCAATTATTTTAGTACTTATTTTGGATAGAAAACAGATGAACATAAACATTCCCCACAGAATAATGTAAATTGAACTGTTGGTAGGAAGTCAAAATAATAGAGAAGAAACAACAGAAAATGGGCAATTCTGCAAAAGGAGTACCTAACCTAAGAACTCACATTAGTAGCTCAATTCAACTCACAATATGTGTTTGTAGTGACACTTAATTCTTTACTGAAAATAATGTCAAAACAATTGAATTGGTTAGGTGGTCTCAAAATTACTACACAAAACGTCTCATTATAACAACAAAAATTGGTTATATTCTTCACATAGTAAACTATTGGACTTCAATTGTTTTAAAGTGTACTTCAGATGAAAAACAAGTGCAACTTCGCCTGTTTCACTTCTGCTTTGTCTTTCTAATGACAGTTCAATTTACGTTATTTAATTAATAAATGTTAAAATTGATTAGATGTGTATCCAAAACAAGCACTAAAATAACTAAAATGCGTTTATTTACTTAGATAACTCGATTTAGATTCATCACTGAAATGAGATGTTTTGTGCTATAGCTTCTGATCTAGTAGGCCGATTTAAATTTTGTTTTCAGCAATAGATTGCCAGTGTTATTTCCTATCTAACAATGCATCACAAACGGTGACATGCCGTTTAAGATTTGAAGATTAGCGAAGACAGCGACATCTAATATCTGCATATAGGTGTTCCCCTTCATACAGTGTGTCTACATTTCGATGCTCACTATTGGGATCTCGGAAATACGAAGTCGGTTAAATTAGAAAAGATTTGGCTATTTTGGAGATTAATTTACTTATGCTTTTGTTTTTCCAAAAAAGTTCATGGCTTACTAGATATTTGCTAAAAACGAAATCATCTTATTTTTTTTTAAGTGAAGTATCTCAGGAACAAGCAAAGATAGAAAAGAACAGCAAAGAGGGTGTTTTAGAGAATTTACTCCGAAACGCAAAAAAATTATTTTCGCAATTGTCTTTTGTTTTACTTCGGTGGTGAAACGTAAATCCAAAGTTTTTATAATGGAACGCCTACTTGATTTCCATATTACTGAACTTCACGCCTTAAATGCTTTTCAGTGATACATGGTTTGACATAGCTATTCTTTTGTTTTACCGAGTTATAAAATGAAAATCATTTTTCATCATAGTGTGCCATGACATCTAACACACAAAGTCGTGGAGTTTTATCAAAGAAATTCATTTGTTATGCAAAAATTGCTAAAACAAAATAAATACGCTTTTATGGGTCATTAGCTGCTTAGTTGATGCTATCTGTGAATGCTTAGTAAAGTTTCTTAAAAGCGTCTTTTGTTTTGTTTTAGCAATTGTTACATAACAAATGTAATTTATCTGACAAAAATCAATCATTTTCATATGTTTAAAGCCATGGCACACTAAGTGGGAAATGCTTTTTATTAAAAAAAAATAAGACAATTTCGTTTTTAGGAAATATCTAGTAAATCGTGAACTTTTTTGAAAAAACAAAAGCATTAGTAAACTGATCTCCACAATAGCCAAATCTTTTCTAATTTAACCAACTTCGTATCTCTTACAATTTTCGAGATCCCAATAGTGAGCATCGAAATGTGGACACACTGTATATAAATTGATGTGATTCTTCTTGTTTAGATATTTTCATTTGTTTCCAAGATATAAAAAGTAGGAAGTTTTTAAATAACATCTGGTTGAATCAAGATTTCTCAAGATTTCAGTTGATGCAATTTTTACAAACCCGAATCATCCCTTCCCTTGTATTTTGTTTACTTAAAATATCCAAAACAAAACTTATTGATGATAGTCGTGCATAGGTAAATTTCACCTGGTTAGCCTTAATGATTTTCAGATAATCAAATGTAGACTGTTGTGCTACATAATGTCCTAATGTAATACAAGCATCTGTGTAGTCACCAGGTTTAAATAACATGTGTGGAATGATCTTGAAGTTCATATAAAGAAGCATGAAGTTTCTAATAAAGAACAATTTAAAAAGTTATGTTGTACCCTGTACAATACAGCAGCATTTTTAATAAAATGACTTTTTTCATAATCAAATCAAATTTGTTTTAAATTTCCTCAAAAAGCTGTTTTTATCATCTCTAAGGCAATCTTCAGAACTTGTCCATACTGCTGTTATGAGGCTTGCTGGAAAAATTTCTGCAATCGGGTACTTTCGGTGGTGTCAGCGTTGTACCATTGTCAAATTCGAAAAATTTGTTACTTCTAACCTGTAATTCAGTTGAGTATTCATACCCAAACTAACCAGTACTGTTTACATAGGGCTTTGAAAAATGTAATTTTGTGAAAAAATGGAACTCTTGGGTGAACATTCTCAAGCAATAACTTTTTAAAATTTTCGAAGCAACTAACACCCAAAAAATGCATTGAAGGGCTCAATGTGGCTTTTGGTGAGGAAGCTCCATCGAATAAAACTGTTTGTAATTGGTTTGCTGAGTTCCAGCATGGACGTTCTTTTCTCAGTGATGAATTTCGTCACCGGCATGTGACATACCGTGAAATAGAAGTCAACTTGGGCATTGACATGAAAGCAATATACACGATTTTACACGATCGTTTAAACGTACGGAAGCTTTGCACTTGCTGGATTCCACATAATTTGAGTGAAGCTCAAAAGAAGAATCGTGTGAATTGGTGCAAAGAAATGCTGAAGAAATTCAACCGAGGTCGTTCAAATTTAGTGTACGACATTGTTACTGATGACGAAAGTTGGATCTACTCACGCAGTGTTGCAAAGCAAATGATCGCTTGTTTCTTTCATATTTCTGGACATGTGGCTTTAGAGAATTGAAGAACTGTGAACGTTGATTGGTACACAACAATTTGTTTGCGGGAAGTCATCAGTGAAATCAGAAAAAACAATCCTTCTTCACCGTGACAATGCAAGTGCCCACATAGCTTCATAAATTGCCGACTTTTTAGCCAATGAAAAAGTGAAATTGAAGTCGCATTGTCCATATTCGCCTGATCTAGCACCAAATGATTTCTTTCTGTTCCCGACAATCAAAAGCAATATGCGTGGTGAGCGTTATTCTTCACCTGAAGTTAGCCATTGAGGCATTTAGGTAACTGGTTTTTGAGATACCAGCTTCAGACTGGAAAAAAATGCTTTGAAAATTGGTTTGAATATATGCAAAAGTGTATTGATACTAAGGGCGAATATTTTGAAAAACAATAAAGCCATTTACTAAATTATATCTGTGTTTTTCCTCATTTGCAGAAATACTTCCAGCAAGCCTCGTAATAAGTCTTCAAAATAAGCAGGGTGTTTCACGAAGAAAGTGCAATACATCGGAAGATGATAGAGCATCAAGATATAAGTATACAATGCTTAATAAACTTGTATCTAAAAACGCTTATTTTTGAGATACAGGGCATTAAAGTTTCACAAGAAAATTTTTGTTTCTTTAATATGTTCATAACAACGTGAGCTGTTTGTTGAAAGTTTTTACATGGCTATTCCTACAGAAAACCTACCTGTCCATAATATTTTACAATTGAGCTTCTTATCATGGGCGGAGATTTAGGGAGAAACAATCACAACACTTCTTCAAAAAAAATTATTTATTTATTTTTAGGTTTCTGAAATCTACAGTCAATTTAGCAAAACAAAGTTACTCTTGCTTTTTTCTCATTACATGCGTCGTTTTCGAGTAAAATCGAATATTATGAAATCTTACAAACACCTTGTTTGATGTTGAGATCTGCTGCTTTCTCCAAATAATTGTCAAGAAACTTGGGATATTAACATGCAACTTTTTTTGTTTGTGGCTACATGGTGTATGATATTATGAAGGTTTTCATAGGGCACAATCTTGTCATGGGTGAAGAATGAAGGGCAGAATGAAATTTTCTCTCAGAAACATTAAATTTTTGCTGGAAATTTATCTGCACAGATTTGCATATGTGACCCTGGATGATAAAACACACCTAGTGTGTCAAAATACGTTTTCGAGAAAAATGCATTTACAGTTATCAACTTCTATTCAGCGTTATCAGGTGGTTTGTGCATTCGAATTCGATATTTTGACATACTAGGTATGTTTTATCATCCAGGGTCACATATGTTGTTTTGCTGAATGAGATATTACACCAACTAGGCAGTAGTGTACAGTTTTTTACATAAAAATAATGTTGCAAATCATTTTTTTAATGAAGCAATTAACTAAATATACGAAATATAATTTCATATTAATTATCCAAGGTTGTCTTACGAGCTCTTAGGAAACAAATTTTATGTAATTAATGCTAAATCAGAATTCATGTATTTGATCAATTCATTCATTAAGAAAATGTACTGCGACATTATTTAAGCAAAAAGCTGTACATCAAGAATTTTTGTCTTAAAGTGTTATTACCTTTCTACCTTGAACCCATTGAAGTTTTTTATTTAAAGTTTTCTAAAGAACCAATTTTATTATTTGTCATTTGGTTTTTAATTATTTAATTTGTTCATTTTCTTAAGTACTGATTTATATTATGTTATGTACTAGCTTAATAAACTAGATTGTTGACGGACAAGATTGTGAGGTATGAAAACCTGCATAATGGCATACACTGTGCAGCCATTAGCATAAAATAAATCACATCTTAATATCGCATATTTCTTGATAAGTAAACGTAACTTTTTTGGCTAAATTGGATGTAAATTTCAGAAATGTCAAAATAAATTAATTATTCAGTGATGTAACATATTCTTTTGAAGAAGTGTGACTGCCCCTCCCTAAATCTCCACTCATGGTAAAAAGATCAATTGTGAAATATAAAAAAATCAATGAAAGCGCCATTTCTTCATCCAACTATCCCTCGTTATCTTTCTTGTACCCACCCAAGCAAGCTGGATATTTTATGGATTCTTATGGTAGATATTCTGTGTAAATTGAGCCAACAGATCAAATGTAATATTATCCTTTCTGAAATGGAAACATTCAAAACCAATTAAGTTCTCAGTCAACCCACCAAGAAACACCATCATCCAGAGCAGTAATGCCAAATGGCAAAAATTTGTAGACTGATCTCAAAATGTCAAGATCTAGTACATCATCATGCACAAAAATGAATTTTATATTGAAATGGGTCTATACTTTTACACGAATGCTAGCGATGACGAACTAAAATATAAGTAGTAGAAATGTAAAATCTTTAAAAAAGTTAGTGTAAGTATACATAATAGGCATCAAAGAGATTGTTGTAAGGAGATAAAAAGAGAATTAATAAACAAGCCTAAATATTTTTTGTCTTTGTTAACTACTTAACAAAATTTTCCAAAGTAAAAGCTTTTATACCAAGTAATCCTATCAAGATTTCACAATACAATATTGATTTGATTGTGAATTTTTTTAAAATCCTGCTGTTTTGTATATCATATGAAAGCCCATAAAACAAGACCCTGCCCAACTTTCAAAGCTCCATTAAGTGAGCAGCAAATGCAAACAGAAAATATTGATTGCATGCACATCTTTTTAAAAGATCTTGCAATTTTAAAGCCGTATAACTTCAAAAAGTGTTAACATATTAACCTTAAACTTGGGGCTTTTCTTTACACCCACAACAGCATTTAGTATACCAAAAATCAAAATTGAAGATGGTGAAGTAGAATTTGTTCAAAAACTATGCCGATTTAATGCGGAATAGCCAAATTCAGCTATAATCTTTTACAAACATAAACTAGACTTTAAATTTTATGGTTATATTTTTTCCAATTCGTAGAACATGGCATTAACAAAATAATTTCCGAGTATTTAATTTACAATAATAAATTTGCATTTATTTGCATTTAAACTTACAATTAAACTTTGTAGTTCTATATTCTGATTTCAGATGTCTTCAAAAATATCTTCTTGCTTGGCATAATCTTATAATTATGGGAAACTAAAGATAACATCAAAACACACGAAACACTAGTTCTATAGTAATAAACTAGAGATTTATAATAATACATTTATTATTGCAGTTATTTTATATAATTTTAAGAAAACATTAATGTGCACCTAACCTGATGCACTTGAAGTAACTTACTTTGTGACTAGATCTTATTGATTATAGAAGCAGGTTAGAAAATAAAGACTGGTGCCCTACATTACTTTTCAATTTTATATAACAACTTTTAAGTGGTGTAAAAATAAGGAGAAGGATTCTTTTTTACTTATCATTATAAGGTTTCATGATTTATTCAATAATAGTAAAACACTTTTATAATTTGAATATATTATTTAATAGAAATTAAAATTTCTTGAATATTTATTAAAATGCTTTCTTGGGTTAATGTTAATAATAACTTTTGAAGTATTAACATAAATATATCATTTATTTAAAAGAGGAAGTTTTAAAGATATTTTTAGATGAAGTTACTTCTTTGAAGGTTAATTGTAACGAAAAAATGGTAATGATTCACATATGAAAACAAAGACAAAGTAAGAAATCTTCTCACAGGTGACTCATAACAAATGAATTTTGTTATCGAGTTACCATCAGGTAGTTTTGATGGGCAATTGCTTCTTTTCAATTTAAAACAAATAATTTATATCAGACCTTGAATCGGAATAATCTTCTAAATTCTGTTCAAACAAAACATATGTAAATTATGTGTTAAATATCTATTTTCACAAAGTAAACAAAAATATTTGTATACTAATATTTATTTTAGTATGTATGGATACGTTTATTAGTTACAATAATACACTATCGAGTAATACCTCATATAAAATCACTTTCTCAAGAAAGCGTAATTAAGTACTCTTTCATCTTCTATCTAATTTTAATTGATAGAAATAAACTTACCATTGCCACTACAGAAGGGAGATTCTGAAGAACCATCATCTAGTTCGGAAAGTATTTCCTGTTTACCTACATCACTATCGCCAACTAAAAGGAACTTCAATAGGTAATCGTATTGTTTCTGTGGGGGCCTAGTGCTGTCCTCAGCCATAACAAAGGTATTAGTCCGATTTCAACCATAATAACACTCTGATAATCCACTTTCCTTCTTTCGTAAACTAAATAGTTTAAATGTCAAAAATATGGAAACAAAATTTAATATTTTAAACACTAAAAACTGGTTTTAAATATGTTCCACTGAATACATATACAAATGCAAATTCTTTTACTTGGTTTATTTTTATTATTAATATAACAGCAAGGTCGTTTCTAGTACACAAACCTAATAAAAGTAAACAAAATGATATTTTCGAACAAGTTTTCGTTTGTCGTATCTTCTGAATCTTATGCTTTAAGAAGTTAGTCTAACAAGCTTGAAAATATTTAAAAACATTAATGTTTCAAAGCAAAGAAAACTAAAACAATTCACGGAAATATAAAATTCACACCAACTGTCAAGTTTTATTACAGAAATTACAAATATTCCAAGGAATTTGACAAGTTGACGTTTAGCTTCCAACGTATAAACATAAAATATTACTAGAAACAGCCAGTGTGACCAACGGTAGTGCAATTAAATGAAAATAGTGGCGGTTCAATTTTAATTTCTTGGGAATTTGCACTTTGCAAGTGATTTCAAGTATTCTTATTGCATTTCAGATTTTCTCTACTTTACCCTTTAGTATTTTGTCCATAAACATAATGATGTTATTAAATAGTACAATACATACATTTCAAATTCAAAATGTACAGAACTCAGAGTATTGGCTATTTCAGATTGGGAAATTATATATTTATATTGTAACATACCTCTAGTATCTTTCTTTTAATTCATGAGTTTACACCTCTACACATCATGTTGCTGTTATTTACTTGCAATAGAAATAAGTTTACAAATAATGATCCAGCCAAAAATAAAAGCTCTTATGATTTTTTTCAAAATGGGTTTTTAAAACTAAAGGTATAATCATTGTGGCAAAACTTAGAAATTCTTTGAAATACAGTACTATTAATGTTTTGGTTTAGATTTACATTTGTTATTTGGAAATAATTGTTTCTAAAAACTTTACGGTAACTTTAAAAGCAAAAAATTCTTGTGCTGGTAAAACTGAATTTGAAAAGCAGTAACCCATGTAATAACCTGAAGTCATCACTTATGTTTTTTGTAATTAATTACAATTACTTTATGTATTTTTATAAAATAATGCCTTATCTCTAGTGTTACTGAAAAATGTATGTAACTAACTACAAGTAACATGTTCCTTCCAATATCTGACTAAAAGTACCAATTGAAGAAAAATGGTTTACGTCCACTCTTTCTACCTGAACTGATTAAAGTATTCCTAAAGATTCACTGTTACATCAATCAATATAATTTCCATCCATTTACTCTATTTTTAAATTCCTGGTTCTTGTTGCATTTAAGCTATCAGTGTTCTAAAAGATGGTTACTGTATCAATTCTTGTTCTTGCTCATCATTTCAAGTCCTGACCCACTTTGAAAGCTCACGTTTTAAAAACTATCTAATGGATTTTGATCAAATTTTATTTCAATGATATTGCAAAAGTTCTCGATTACTTTTTTTTAACAAAACAAATTGAGACAAAAAAATATTTATATACTCTAACCACAAGCAGTTATTGAAAAAATTTCCAAGTGAGGGATCAGCACTTTTTACTCGGATAATAGGCAAGTTATTCTTAGGATATTTTCATATTTCTAACTTCAAATTTTAAATTGCCAATTTTCAATGTGAATAAGGTGACTAGGTCTGAATTTGCTATCCTAGAGCTAATATGATAAAACTTCTAAATCATTCATTGAATATGCCCGCTGAAGTTTCTCATTACCACTACTGGTTTGTATACACTTTCTTGTCCAAAACAACTTAGAAAACCAAAGAATATAATGTTGTTTCCTTTTGGTATTTTTATAACTTGTATCAAAATTTATATTACAAGATTTACAACTATTACTATTACGCGATACAATTTCAAAGCATTATTGCCCAAGGAATTAAGCCAACACGAAATAAAAAATGCAATTTGGTTAGCGATTAGGCATAGCTCAGACAGAAAATAACAAGGAGGGAATATTATTATCACTTTTCTAATAATTAAGGCTTCAAAAAAAATATCTTTATTCATGGAAATTCAGATGTCTGGTCACCCTAAATCTAAAAAACCTTCAACCTTTGGTGCCACGATCATTAACATTAGAAATAAAATGATTTGCAAATAGCAAGTAATTAAAACAAAATATGAATTTCCCATTGACAGTTACATATACAAAATTAAGCTTAATTGATTTCATAACAAGTTACGATAAATAATAAATTTGTTGGGAAATCTAATGCAGACAACTGTAGACAATATAAAATTAATTTATTGCTGGGCTTTAAGGTTAATTCAAAGAAAATCTGTATTGACTACAAAATCATACTGGGCTTAGATTAATAACAATAAAAATTCCTCTGCAAGTTTATTTAAAACAGATATATTCTACATTATTAGGTAGCACTAATTTGTAGAAAACCCACAGGTGAATAAGACGATTCTAAATAAAAAAACAGGCACACAAAACCTGGAACATAATGAAAGTTATTTTAAAGTTCAGCAAGAGTAAATACTTACCATTGCCTAATTTGGTATTTTAATACTTACCGATTCTCTTTTCCAGTTAACAGACTGTGTAACTTGAAGTTGGAAAAACTTTACCATCCTGTTTTAGTATGTATAATTACAAGCAAAGATAAAAGAAAACACATCAAATACAAAATCAAGTAAAAATTTTAGCTAAACTGTTGATTCCATTCGAGTTATAAGTAACTTCAAACTCAAACTAAAAAACCAAAATACTTCGAAAACTTGAATGGTAAAAATATTTGACTTATTAAATTTTATTTTAAATGTCGAAAAATACGTAGATACAATATCAAAAACTTGGATGTCCTATTTACTCTTTGTATTACTACTGTATTGCAACTTAGCAAAATCTGATCCTATTGCCTATTTTTTTACGGCTTTATTATGTGAGAAGTGTGTGGCCTTCACTGTTAACAGGCGACAAGTGTGTGCCGAGTTTGACTAGAACACTCCAACAATGACAATTACGCGCATTTGTTTGCGCTTATGTTAAGTATAGCTATTCTGTTTTGCTCGCCCTTATGGCTTTTCCAATATTAAAGTTAATCCATTCCACATCATACACTATTATGTTTTAACCATAAAAAGCTGTGTGCCGAGGTTTTCCTCTATTAGATGGCCATTTTTTGACCAAGTCGAATGCACTCTGCATATATTGTTTAATATAACTGATTTTGCTTTAGATTGTTTCCAATGTAATATTTTGTTTCAAGATAATCTCAAAAATGATCAATTTCCCTAAAATAAGAAGGCTGTGATTTGACACATCTTCTTGTCAACAGCTTTGTAAAAACAAAACATTGTTGCTTTTCTATTACCAATTTTACTTCTCGAAAAACGACTAACATGAAAAAACTGTTTTCTTGAAAAAAGACTAGCATAAAAAACTGTTTATTTTACTTTCATGCTCAGAGAAAAACCCATACCAACTCCTTTGTACCAGTGATGCACTCTTACGTATCACTGATGACCATCTGCTGTAGTAGGATGATCTATCATCTCATTATATCCATATATATGGTGATGCAATCTTATACATCACTTTCAGTGCATTTTTAGAAAGCTGGATATAGCTTATTAAATTTAGAAGCAAAAGTCACCTTCATTAAATGGTTGGAACGGTCCATTGTTTATTCTGGGGTACTGACATTGCAAGTGAAGTTAATTGTAGAGCAATTATGGCAGAAGCATATGGTTTGAATTTGGATAGTAGTAATTGATTACAATTATGAAGATGATATAGGTAATGAAAATAGATATTGAAATTATCAAATAATATATATAGCACAACTGTGTTAGTATTGGATGTACAAATGGTAAACCGCCGTTTCCCAACAGATGGCGCCAGCAGTAAATGTTAGTCAAAAATGGCGGATTAGAAACGTCAAAAAGTAAGGTCAGGCATCTGTCAACAGCTCCTCATCATTAGATTTGTGAACTTTTATCGGCGTCATATACTTTTTTGTGCGCGAATATGTCGACGTTTGAGCCAAATAAACGTCATTTGCGGGAAGTTTTGCTTTTTGCCTTCAATTCAAAAAAATCTGCGGCTGAGGCGCGTCGAATGATTGTAGAAACTTATAGCGAGACTGCTATTAGTGAAAGAACGTGTCAGGAACGGTTTCAACGCTACAAAATGGGTGATTTCGGGGTGGAAGATAAGGAACGTCCCGGACCGGTGAAAAAGTTTGAAGACGCAGTATTGGAGGCATTACTGGACGAAGATTCATGTCAAATGCAACAAGAACTTGCAAATTTATTGGGCGTGACTCAACAAGCCATTTCACATCATTTGAAAACCTTGGGAATGATGCAAAAGCAAGGAAATTGGATGCCATACGAGTTAAGCCAAGGAACGTCGGACAGCGTTTTTTCAGGTGCGAAAGGCTGCTTCAACAGCAAAAAAGGAAGGGTTTTTTGCATCGCATTGTCACTAGCGATGAGAAGTGGATCCATTACGATAATCCAAAGCATCAACATCGACGGCCAAGCCAAAATTCCATGGCTCAAAAATCATGCTGTGTATTTGGTGGGACTAGCTCGGCGTCGTGTATTATGAGCTGCTGCAACCGGGTGAAACCATTACAGGAGCTCAGTACCGAACACAACTAATGCGTTTGAGCCGAACATTAAAGGAAAAACGGCCGGAATATGAGCAGAGACACGACCAAGTGATTTTGCTGCACGACAACGCTCGGCCACATGTTGCTCAGGTTGTGAAAACCTACATGGAAACACTGAAATGAGACGTCGTACCCCACCCGCCGTATTCTCCAGACATCGCCCCTTCCGATTACCACCTATTCCGATGACTCATGGCCTGGCTGTGTAGCACTTCCGTTCTTACGAAGAAGCCAAAAATTGGGTCGATTCGTGGACCGACTCAAAAGACGAGCAGTTTTTTCGACGCGGAATCCGTATGCTGCCAGAAAGATGGGAAAAAGTTGTGGCTAGCGATGGACAATATTTTAAAGAATAATTATTATGTAACCATTTTCCCACAATAAAGGCTCAAATTTTGAAAAAAACGGCGGTTTTCTATTTGTCCATCCAATACAAACATTCAAATGTAGCAGACAACCAGCCCCCACGTGCATGGATCGATGTGGTTAAGGAAAATAGAAGAAAAAAAACAAGAGAGAACAATTACATTAAAAGTTTTTCCAGTTTTTTGAGTTTAGTAGAGTGCTTTACATTTTTTCTTCTTGAATTTGGATTTGTTTTAGATCTACTTTCTCATCATGAATTCATAATCCTGTGTTAGCTGCTAATTTTCATTCTAATTTTCATACTTTTTTCAACTGATTTTTTTTTTGATTGAATAACCTTAATTTCTCATTTTTGAATGTAGTTTGAAAAATCATTTTAATTTTATTTTCAAAGAAAGCTGAAGTCTTAAAAAATTAAATCTTAAAAGACCAAGTCACATAAAAAAAAGACAATTACAGAAATGTTCAATAATTAAATAACCTCCTAGCTAACTGCGAAATTAGCAAGACTAAGAACTCATTATCTCAGTGATGGTTGAGAATTGGACTAAACATTGGGTTTATTTTTCTTATTTTAACCTCCTGAACACATTCTCCAAATATCTTCTGAAACACCCTGTATTTTCTTTTCATGACCAACCAGAAGTTTTTTTTGTATTAAACATGTGATATTCCTATAACTTTTTCAATTCCTACAAAATGGCTGCTTAATCCATGGGTCTACCTACCAACAACACAAGATTTACAATTTAGATAATCCTGAAGTGATTATAAAAGATTC
>VTPC01002632.1:0-63232 GCA_011009095.1 Ignelater luminosus | reverse complement strand
CAGTCCATTAGGAATTTTCTTCAAATTAAAATTCAAATCACTTGTGCTACTGGTGGTGCCTAATTTGGTTTTTCATGTGATCATCACAGTATCAACATAATTATCTATTAAAATTTCAAAACTCCACTTGGCTGTTTGATCAATGTACTTTAAAAATGCATTAATTTTCACTAAATTGTAATTATTGATTTAATTCATTATTAAATGTAATTTTATTAACTTTTGCAATTATAACTGTAATTTAAAGCTTTTATGGAAATGTTTAGTCAGTAAAATTATAAAATATTATAACGCAAAAATAACATTTAAATGGTGATTAATAAAGATGCATTAAGACATTCTTTTTCAATTAATAGTAGTAAGATCTACTAATTGCATAAAGGTTTAAGGATCGTTCTTTATAAATATTTAATTTTTTCTATTCTAATGGCCATCTGGTGCGATGCTAAATTTAGTACAAAATTTATGTTAATAATTTTGTATTAATACTTGATAAACAAAATTTTAAATATAATTTGACATGGCATAAAATTAATTGTATTGAAAATTTTTAGACATGCACACACAGTCAATAATTGTTTTGTGATTTGTATACATAAAACAGTTGTAATTTGAGCACGCACAACACGCACCAGAATGTGCTATGTGAATATGCGCACTTTTTATATAAAATTTATAAATGTTTTTAGAACATATTCTAAAACCTTTATTACTAATTTTTGTACAGAATGTGTATGACACTATGTATGTCAGATATGACAACAGAGTTGATTTTTTTCTGCAACCAAAATCTAGCAGAGTGTGATATTAAGAATTAGAAGTGTAGCCGGTTTTTTTGTACTCCCGGGAGTAAAAATGCTACTTTGTTCCCCTTTTTTTGGAAGACTAAAGTGCCATTTTTAATCTCCTGGGGATTAAAAATAAATCTAATCCTGCATTATCAGAATAACATCCCCTGTTATCATGGTGATAAAGGATGTTATAGAGTTTGCATAGGTGGCTTAAATTAGTTTTCACTATCTGAATCGCAGAAGTTTATTTCTTTTCATTTGATTTTAAATTATTACGAAGTGCAGAAAATAGCATATTATGTACCACAGGACCAAGGTATCTCCTCTTGATCCCTTGTGTGATTATTGCCCAGGCGTATGCTTTGAACTGAATTTTACAGGTTTTCTAGAAATGTTTACTCAGGAGAAAAGACTAATTAAACTAGATAACATTAAATATAGAAGTACAGCACTTTTTAAAATAAAACAAAATGAAAAAAGTTGTTATCACAGTTGTAGTAAAATTTGCTAACATGAGAAAAACTAAAACCAATGGAGTATTGCCAGCACTGCTAAAGTGCATTACTTTAATCTATATTAGTAGAGGATGTCTCATAATTTTGTGTCACTTTTTATTTCAAAAACACTAAAAGAATAAATGACATTTTCTTTCTTTGGTTACACTTTTAATTAATATAATTCATAAAAATAATTAATTATATACAGAATATAGTCCCCGTTAAATATTTGTGAGAAATTCTTTAGATCTGACTCAATTAGAATTTTACAGAAACTAGACATTTTGAAAGTGAGTTCTATAAATTCTTTCAAATAATTTTAGAGTTTTTAACTTTTCTTTAAATTTCATACGCTGTTGCTTTACAACAGGCCAAAATACATTTTGACTGTCCTTGAACTTGGTGCATCAGGAGAATTCTTTTTGCTATGTACTAAGGTGTGTATAATAAGTAGCTGCACAGAATTGAACATCATTTCAGAAATTATAGTTCACATTGATGTGCTATGGTTTTGTGATCAAGGGAATCTTTGGAAACAAATTATTGTTTACAAGTTAGTTTATCGGTGACATTCAAGATGAAGGTGTCAGAACAAACCGAATTCAAAAAAAGAATATCTTGGACAGCATACACAAACAGAGACGCCACTTTATGACAGAGAATGTGAGCCGAAGAACTATTTACAGTGTTTTTTCACGTTTTGATAATAATCGGCAATAAGAAAATGTAAAACAACTGGGGCGCCAAAGAAATTAAAGCCAATCAGCTAAGAAAATTAAAATCATGTGCAGAAACCCACCTCGGAGCAAGCACAAGTAAACTAGCTGCTAAATTTAAGGTTTGTCATAAAACTATTTCCAACAATTTAAAGAACATCGGTGTACGATACTACAAAAGGGTAGTAGCGCCTCGATACACCAAAAAACAACTCGAGGAAATTCCAAAAAATGCTGAATCTTGCATAGGGAGGTTCTTTCTGAAAATCCAGTCATTGTGATGGATAACGAAAAGTAATTTTGTTTTTCTAATAGTTTTAATAGTTGTAACCGTGGATTTTATGCTGAGAATAAGGAAAATGTTCCCAATAATGTTTAAGTTTATACAGAAAGCTAAATTTGAAAAGAAAGTGCTTGTCTGGTGCGCTATTTCGTACAAGGGAGTTTCCAATCTTCATATTCAAACATCAAAAGGACCAGCAGTCAATGCTGACAATTATATTGAGAAATGCTTGCCAAAACTCAAGCGGTTTATAAAAAAATAGCATGCGGGAGATACAATTTAGTTTTGGTCCGATTTAGCATCCTCCCACTATGCTTAAAAAACAATTGAATGATTGGATGCAAAAAACATACCTTTTGTTCTGAAAGCTTCAAACACACCTAATATACCTGCTGCAAGGTCGATAGAAAATTTTTGGGCTCTTTTATCGCGAATAGTTTAGGCCAATGGATGGGAAGCCACACCCGAGGAAAAACTCGTTAAAAGAATTAAGAAATCTGTTAAAAAAGTGGACGTTCAGGTTATCCAGAAAATGATGGTTGGTGTTAAAAGTAAGTTAAGACAAATTGAAGATTACGTCTCATTATCAGTAATCTAAATAACGTTTTTCTCTTGTAAATTTAATGTAATTTTAGAATATTTGCCATTGTTTGAAATAAATTCTTTTCTTCATTTTTTAGAATGTTTTTTAAATTGTGCAGCTACTTATTACACACACCTTACACAAGTACCTTTTGCATTCGGTTTCCTTCACAAACGAAAGTAGCTTTGTCCAGTAAGGATATATTTTCAAGTTTTATAATTTTCCTTTGTAAAGGGAATTTCTGCTAGTTATGCCTAAGAGTCCTTTTTAACTCTGCCAAGTGGTTTTCAAAATTCAATTCTTCACAGCAGTGATCTAATTGTATGAATAGTCAAACACTTTAAATCTTGCCTATTTCCTTAAATGAAGCTGTAGATCCAACGTGGCCTTTACAATTATGTTTTAGTTTTTCCTGTTTCTAAAATGTCTATTTATCCATTGCTATGGGAATTAGTCTGGCTATTCGTATTCTTTTAAATACGAACCATGTTACACATTTGTTCATCTGTCTCTGATTTTAGTAAAATGTAATTATTTACTTATGCAGCTTCTCGTAACTATCCTTCCCAAGAATGTATTACACATAACTGATAAGTAGCCTATTGTTATACCTATAAAACCACACGATTTTAGGATTACCAGTTTTTCAGAAATAAGAAAAAAAACAAGTGACAAAACATTACGGGACAATTCATTTCCATATTAAAGAGAGAATAAAAGAATATATGAAAAGCGTAGGCATCATTTAAGAAAGTAATCAATATAAAAAATGTTCAGTTTAATATTACGTAATATCTAATGCTGTAATAAATCTTTCTCAAATTTAGCTTAAAATTATTACCAGTTGACCTTGAGAAGTATCAGTCCAAACTTCTGTGGTTAAATTCTTGATCACTGATGTCCATTTTTGTAAAGAAAACAATAGAACATGTGTATTAGCACTGCCATTAGATAAATACAGTAATTTGCAATCTGTTTATACTCCTCTAACTTAAACAAAACAAGCAGGTACCATTAGTGAAGCATAGCAATATACGCTGTAACAATAAAAACATAAAAAAGCAGGTGCTGGTATTTGAAATAAGTAATAAGAAATATAAATAATGCATTCTAAGTTACTAATCAGAAATGCATGTTCAAAAATCAAAAATAAAACTTATTTTTAAGATATATGGCATATTGTTAAGATACTCTTATTTTGGTACATCTTATTAACACTGAAGTTCGTATTTTTTTCGAAATTTCAATTAGAATGCAAAACAATCTTACTACAAAAGAAGCCAAACACAAACATATTTTTAATTTCTAATAATTATTCATTCATTGAAATAAATTCATTCATCAATGAAAACAAGGAGCCTTTGTCGCTTGTAGTTTTTTCATCTAAAGAAAGTGCAGTTTCTGTTGATAAAAATCATATATTCCCAGCCCTTCCCACCCCAAGCTAGTTACCATCATTATATTTTTGATATCACGGTTTAGCAGAGCAAATACGTAAGAGCTTATGATAAAAAATGGTGCATGCTATTCTTTTAATATTCAAGCAGTGGCAATTTTCAATAAATACAGCCCAAAATTATTTTTCTCTTTATATACGAAATAGAAGTTTGTGCAGTGAAATTAATTTTTTCTTTTGCCACTTATATCAACATTCTTGAGCTATATTTTTAACCAACTGTATGCAGTGAATTGCAATGATAAACTGCTGTTGCATGTTGGCTTTCTGCAAAACGAAAACTGCAGCGCCTGAGCTACAGGAGGTCGGCTGCAGCCACACTGCACCAATACTGCTTAACGCCATGAGCTCTCTCGCAAACACCAGCACGACTACTCCCACTGCTCGCTCTGCATTCTGCTACTCTGGTCAGCACCACACTGCACCCCAGGCACTCCGCCTGTTCACATAAAACCGATTAGTAGTGAACTTGCTAAATACAGGCAGGCACTTAATACTTTTCTCTATTAACTACACATTACAATCCTTGCTAACAATTAAAAAAAAATATTAAGTGCCCTTAGGAAAGATATAAAATTGAACGTACACATTCTGTAATTAACAAAAAACATAGTTATTTAAAGAAATCATTTATGGAAACTCAATACATATTATGCAGACTTACGAGAATGTAAAATATTCATGACGTTTACTTCGAACAGAAATTATAAGTGAAAGTTTGTCTAAAGCTACTAACTTAATGTACTTAAAAATTAAGAATGCTAAACTTAAAAACATTTGTATTTTTCATTTTCTGATTTAAAATAAAATATTGAAATTTATATGCACAAGATGGTTCAATTAATGAGGTTTTTATTCCAAGTCAATGCAACCACCAATATTGATCATTCTTAACCACATACACTTTTGTTTAACTTATGAAAGCTTTCACTAGTATAAACAGGTCCCTCTTAATTGAATCACTTGGAATATTCCACATATTTACATTAACAAATCTCCTCATTAAAGTACATTTCGTTGTGCAACTAATAAATTTCTTAGTTTTGTTTTATTGAAGTCTTTCAAAATACATTCTATTCACACAAATATAAACATATCTTCACACAGATGTTATAGATTTTTAAAATGAAAAATTAAAAAAACTTACAAAACGACAAAATTAAAGTATGTACCTTTTTCTTTAGTAAGATGGTAGAGGTCTCTCGAAAACAACCTGAGATAACCTCATTGGCCATCCTTTGTACAGAATTTCTGAAACAAACACTAAACCTAGAAAAACAAATACTACACTACAATCAAAAAAGAATTACCTTTTAAGATTTTGATCTAGAACGTGATTTGCTTCCAGATGGCTTGCCAGATTTGGAGCGCGAGCGAGATCGTCCCCTGGAACTTTTACTATCAGAACGAGACCGAGACCTGGATTTGGATCGACTTCGGCTTGGAGAACGGCGACGGTAAGAACGTGAACGACTACGCCTTCTTGAACGAGATCGAGAACTATACCAAAATAATTTAATGGCAAAAATCAAATCTTAAGAATAAAAAAAAAAGGAAAACTAATTACCGTCTTCTGCTAGAACGTCCATATCTACGGTGTGGCGATGTAGGCCTTCCGTATCTTGCCATTTGTACTCTCAATTCCCTTCCATCCAACATTCTTCCGTCCATAGCATCAAGTGCATCTTCAGCATCACGTTTATCATAAAACCTAACGCAAGAATATACCACTTAAAAATTTTCCTATTTTGGGATTACATTTCCATACATACCGAACAAAAGCAAATCCACGACTTTCCCTTGTAAAGCGATCTCTGGGAATATAAACATCTCCAACCTCACCGCAACGCTCAAAAACCCGGCGTAAATCTTCTGGCGTGGTCCGGTAAGTTAGGTTATCAACTTTTAGGGAAACCATGCCTTCTATACGAGGCGGTGGCCTACCGTAACTCATGGTAATCGTTTAAAGGATACCTCCTTGCAGTAAAAACTTGCTGCTAAAATAATAACAAACACTGTAGCACAAACTGTCTATAAAAAGCGCAATTGCCTCTGCGTCTAAACACCTCAAAAAGCAAAATGGCGGTTATAACAATATTTCGGTTGCCAAATCGCACCAACAAAACGCTGGTGCTATAACGCCCCCTACAATTTAAAAATCTGTAGTAGCGCTAGATTCAAAGATTGTTAATTTTGCCTAATCTGTGGAACATACATCATTTTGACCGTATAAAAGTAATGCAGCGAGGTCTTCTAAATACCTATATAATTAAGAATTTAAGATGTATCATTTGTTAGTTTGTTGTTTCATGTATTGTTATTACCATAAAAAAGTTATTTACTTACTAAGTTGATAGTAAAAAAACATAAAATTAAAAATATACAGAAAAAAGAAGATTTCAACCCTGCGTGATTTAAGAATTTGACTAGACTTATTTCAATAAACAAATAAATCGTTTATTTAGTAGATTTGTTAGAATAATCCCAACTACAGCATAATATAATATATTAAAAGAAATATATAACAGTTACATGGCAATAACAATAAATATGATCAAAATAGGTGTATCATTAAAATGCTTGTAAAGGTGGTAAAACAGAGTAAAATAAAGGATTGTATAAATAAAATTATGTAGTAAATAAAATAATAGAAACAAAATATGCAAAAACTTACAACAAAATTATAATAAAACTAACAACTAGTAAATACCACACCAAACAATATTAAAATAGGAGTAAATGATTACCTATATAGCTAGAAAAAAACGTCTAAAAGTGCTAACAATAAAACAGAATAGACTAAAAATTGTATATGTATAAATTATAAAATTAGAGACACACATCCAATAATAGAGGCACATGATAATAAAGCTGCTCCATTTTCATCATAATACTTCACAAATAGAAATTCCATTTTACATGATGTGACCATCCCTCTTAATACCATCTACATGATTCTTATACAATCTTTTGAACATTTTTAATTAGGTACAGTGACAAAGTACATAAATAAACCATTAAAAAAATGATTTCCTTGTTTTGTGCATGTAGAAATTATTGTTATTTCTCATGGGGTAATTATATGTATGTCATTATGAGTTATAGAAAAATTCTGAAGATATTTAGGTAATTGTCTATTAATAATCTTGTGAATAAATATTGCAATATTTATATTAATCTGATCTTTGATTGACATCCATCCAAGAGCTGTTAACATGTAAGACACAGGGGTCAGTTTATTGCATGTAAGAATAATTCTCATATAGCTTGATTTTGCAGGATTTGTAACCTATTTATAAGAGTTAAAATAAAAAAAAGTAGCATTGCAATAATTAAAGTGTGGCTGAATGATTGTCTTATTATATTGTTAATTTATAGACCATACAGTAAGCTTACTAAATTCTATTTAAGAAGCAAATTCTCTTTTACTGATTCTGTTACAAATATATGTAGTTAAAATGAGTAGCAAATTTTAAATCTATTATTTAAGAAAACACCTAAGTACTTTATATTGTCTATAAATAATATTTTATCACTATCAATTGTAAGGTACGTTGGAAAAACTGTTCTTTCATAATTCTATAGTTTGACTTGGGTTAAAACTATCAGTTTTAGTTTAACTAACATTTATTGCAAGCCATTCAGACAAATTTTCTAATTCTTTATTCACAGTTTCAACAGTCTCTGTTTAGCTATTTAAAGAATAATAAATTAAAAGTATCATCAGCAAAGAGACTGAGTTTGCATTTTTCTACAGAACTAAATATTGTTCATGTAAATGATAAGAAGCAATGGTCCCAACATGCTCCCTTATAGAACACTAGTCAACAGAAAGTTCACTGGAGATTCTATTATTTAATTTGTTTACTTGAAACCGCTGCGACAGGTAACTTTTAAAGCACTCAAATACTATATATTCTGGATACCATTACTTTTAAGTTTTTCCAACAAATTATCTTGATCAATAATTGTTTGAAAAACATGCTTTAAATCTACAAAATCACTTAAAATACTTTTATTTAAAGTTTGTTTCCAATCTGGTATGACTATACTGAATAGCAGATTCACATGAATACCGAGACCTAAACCCTGAATGTATTTCAATAAGTAATTTGTTTGATTTAAGTATTCATTTATTTGTTTAGAAATAATTATTCCTAAAGGGTTTCTTGCAAGCAGAAAAAATATCATGAGATGCGTCTTGCTAGCTTTTCTTGTGCCTTTTACTTTCAGAACAGGTATAACAGTACTGTCTTAACTTTTTAGGGACTCTTCCGAAACTGATGCTAGGAAAAATATTTTTAAGAAGTAATGTATTAAGATCATCACTACTTCCTTTATTACTTAATGATAATACAATCTTTTTATAACTCATTTAAAGTAATTTGCTGAAAATTTTCAAAACTATAGTGTTACAATTATAATTTAAATTCCAATTTCTATTAGAGTGATTTTGATTTATAGTATTTGTTATATCTACTATGCGTGTTACAAAATATTCATTAAGACTCATTCATTTGATATAATCATTTTTATTTGCAATAATTACCACTTAACATAATATGTTAAAAATAAGTAAAATATTATTTAGACTGTATGCAATAAAATTTGTTTTATTTTTTTAATGAGAGAATATAATACCAATAAAATAGTGGTACAGTAGAACCTCGTTAAGTCAGATCCCGGAGCATATGCAACAATGAAAATTTGAGTTAAACAAAGAATGTGGATAAAAATACACAAGACAACATACTGACAAGAGTTTCCTTTATACTGAACAAAAAAAATGTGTTTGAAATATTTACACATCACTTTTATCATACAATAAGTATATATGTACACCAGAGTTTACTTGCTAACAAAAAAGCTCTTTTATAAGTTCCTAAATCGGTTCAGATCTGGAGCTGACTTAATAAGGTTGTACCGTAGTTTAAAAGACACATGTGTTATCACTTTTCTGTAGCAAAAATAATATTTATTATTTATTAACAATAATATTACAAGTATTACATACAATATAAGAAAGCTTAACATTTACACTTTTTAATAGTATTGTAATAGGTGTTTCAAACGTCTCAAAATCAAAGTAACTGATGGTTTAATAAATGCTCGTCTAGTAATAAATCTTCAAATTTTATAAGGGAACTGAAACGTATTTTTTATATCTCCATCCATTATTACTAGTTTTACATGTGCCATAATAATCCAGAAACACTTCATTTGTCAGCCTAGGCAGGTAGACATGACGTTTAAAGATATAGCTGAATTACATCTATGAAATGAAAGAAAATACAATATGTTGATTTCAGAACTCAGATATATAACAATTTATTTTTTAGTGAATTGTCCAGAAAATGCTTTGCGAGTATACTCATATTTGCAGGCCTCCGCTAATTGCCTCAACCTACAACTCTACTCATACTCATAAAAATGTATTTTCTGAAGTAGTGATACAAATAACTATTAATTCATAGCCATACTTGATTTTGAGATTTGAGACATAATTATTTATTGTAATGGATGTTCAAAAAGTTCATGTTTGCAGTTGTCTGTACATAATTGAACGCATATCGTGTTATTATCCAGCTTGTTGCTGTGATTTGTTGTTTCTTATTAATCTGACATTGACAATTTGTAAATAATTTCTCCTTCTGTTTATTTTCGTTATTTTACTTCTCTATTCCATCAACTTTTATTTCATTATGGAAATAATTCTCAATTATAAATGTTTTTTGTTCAAATGTGAAAACTATGATTGACACAGTAAGTAAACTTAAAATATCAAATAATATGACAGCCTACTCCAAACAATTTCATTTTTGAACACCTGTTATTATAATGAGCAAGTAATCAACAAGCATTCAAACAGAGAACCGCCTACCAGATAAGTAATGTATAGTATACTGTTGATATAATAAATAATCATTACATCATACTTCAACTTAGGCACCTTGACCGAATGCAAGCACGGCTAGAGTGTTGCTAACATCAAAAGATTACTTTTCTGTCATTCACTCTTTGTTGGTGGTATTGTAAAGTTAGGGCAATGTTATTTAAGCCCTCCAGATATACAGCATCTGTGCCAAAAAAAATGTCCATAATCAGAGGTGTCCACTATGAAGAGGTAAAAATTCATAGATTACAATGTTTTGGGACTTAAAAAAGTATTCTTAATACAGAGGTTTCACTGTAGTCACTTATTTATGTACAGAATACAGGACCTCATTTGACAAAAAAAAAAACATTCCAAACACTGCAGTCACTTGACAAAGATGTGCTGCATAATAACAGTCTACACTGGCAACAAAGAGTAAAATATTCATTAGTAATGTGATTTTAAATACTAGTTGATTACTCATAGAATCTACATTATTTATCATTGCAAAAAGCCTGGGCCGTGTCGAACTTGTCCAGAGAACTAGCAATCTAGAGACTCCAGAACTAAACCAAACTCCCATAACCTGTTTGCCAGGTCAAGAAATAAGTAGGTTTTTGAGTCAGTTGTCGTGGTTTCTATTGCCTGGGTATTTCCAAGACTGCTTAGTTCTAAACCTGTTGATTTGGTTTTAAAACGCATGAGTTTCTAAAAAAGCGATTTGAATTTGACACATTGAGAAGAACCGGAAGTTTGGTGGTTAACATAAAAATACTCAGTCCCAGGCTATAAAAACAATGGCAAACAAATTAATATTTCAAATATCTAATTCCTTTTATTCAATATTGTGGCATCTCTAAAACCAATACCACAAAAACACACAGATTTTCCCGTTTCTACTTGTGCACCAATTTCCAAAATTCTACAGTTAATAATATTGAGCAAATAACACCTAAAATTAAAGTAAAGAAAATAATATTATTCAAGTGCAGAAATTTAATATTTGTAAGACAAAATTTTACCTTAAAGTCCAGTCATTTGGAACTTGATACTGATATGTTACCATGTTAAGAATATCAGGATCTTCTGAAGGATTCATCTCCAGAACTGTTTGATTATTTTCTAGTATTGTCTGCTTTCTACTGTGGCATAAAACTTTTCTGAAAGATCCATTTGCATGTTTTATCAACAAAATTAAGTTTAAGCAATCATCTTTATTGCCTGGTTTTGTGGATTTTGTATAATAATAAATGATAACATTTCCATTAATTTGAAAATCAGTAGAAAATAAATGATGAACATATGATATCTCTGAATTTAAATTTTCATTGGTTACAAGACATGATGTATAAGTATCATGGATATGTAATTGCAAACAATTACATGTACCAGTTAATGTTGGAACATGTATGTCTTCTGGTTGACGTTCTCTTGCATGCAAAAAACGTGATAATTGTACTTCTTGGTTATATAATTTAAACCAATTCTAAAATAAATGTATACTAAGGCAAGCATGTACTAAGAATTATGAAACTTTACACAATAATAATAAAAATGAAAATTACTTTATCAACTCCTATATAGAAAAATGTTTGGAAAGGTTTAGCAATAGGATGTGTATATAAATATGGCCATAAACTCCTCCAAAATGTATTATCCCTATCAAGGAATCTCTCAAAGAGGGTATCAGCAGGTTCTTGGCTCAATGTCTCATGTGTCCATCCTTGAGCAAAAATTGCCATTGATAAATTGTACTGTCTAATTTTTTCTGCTGCCTTTAAAATAAAATCGACAAAGTAGTAGGTAATAAAAAAATTAAACAATAAAAGTTACCAAATATGTGTTAAAATTTCCACCTCCATAACAATTACGTCCAAATACATCAACACCAACATAAACATCTAAATTTCTATGCTTTGCTGATTTGACAGTCTTTTTAAGATTGTCTTCATTCCAAGTATAGTTTATGAATATACCATCGCATAAATCAAAAAAGCATCTGAAACAGGAATTCATTATAATAAATTTCGTTTTTTATTGCAATCGAGTGTATTGGGTGTGCAGTATTAATAGTCATACACTTTTATATTATAAATTTATGATGTTCAAGTATTGGTACAGTAATGATTCAATAATTTGAACTTCGGTGATCTAGATTGCAATAATTTTTCTATTGAGTATACCACAGTTCGGATTTTCATGGTTCTGTTAATCTGGATCATAACAGGTCCTTAGAATTAGGCCTTTATGTTAATGCATACGTGACTTTTTGGAAGTTTTTATTTTTGAGAAGGTCATTCTTTTAACTTCTGTATGCAAGCAACACTTTTAATCAGACTTACTTGGAACTCCAGAATGTCACAACGTAAACATAAAACATTGAAGTTGCAAGAAAAAGCTGACATAGTGGATAAGCCAAAGGCGTTTCCAGGAAAGCTTTGGCCCTAAAATATGGCATGGGAACATCAATGATATAAGTGACATTAAAAATAATCAAACTAAAATAAAAAAATAAGTGATGAAACTAACATTAACTTACCTAAACATAATGTTGCCTTCTAAATTCAAATTTGTTGTAATGCTTTGCTGGACCAGGAAAAACAAAAATATTAAAAAATGCGGAATATCCGAGAATGGAATCAAAGCTGTATTCTGGTTTCTGTCTCAGTGTGCTAAGCATGTGCCAATATCTTCCGATGTGTTAGCGGCAAAAGGAAAGCAAATTTACACTGAGCTGTATGGAGATAACAATAAATTTATTGCAAGCAAGGGTCAGATTATAAGGTTCAAGAAAAGGTATGGTACAAGAGGACTTATAATTTGTGGAGAAAAATTGTCTAGCAACAAAAATTTGGTTAATTCATTTATAATAAAGCTACACAAAAAAATTGATGAACTAGGCTTGCTACCATTGCAGGTTTACAACGTAGAAGAATCAACACTTTTCTGAAAGTTACTCCTGGACAAAACCTTGATGCATTCCAAAGAAAAAACAGTTCCTAGGAGAAAAACCAGCAAAGACTGTCTAACATTTTTGGCATGTATGAAAGCAGACAGTTCTCATAAGTTGCCTGGATGACATTTGATCATTCCAAAAAAAGTAACAAACTCCCAGAAAAACCTTTATTGTTGATAGACAATGCATCTAGCCATGCTTCAGAAGCAATACTAATTAGCAAAGATAAGCAATACGTAGTTATGTTTCTTCCACCAAATACCGCAGCTGTCATTCAGCCAATGGAAAAAATGCTATTTGGTTAACCAAACTGTTTTACCGGAAAAATTTTCTCACTCATATTTTAACAATTCCTGAAAATGATTTAAGTGTTTGTCTGAAAACCATAAATTTAAAAATCACTGTGTGCTTGCTACATAACACTTGGATAAAAGTATCTCCTGAAATTGTGGCAAAGTGGTGGAAAACAATTTTAGGCAAAGAAACTCTAAACTTATCAGATAAAAAATATGATGAGGAAGACTGTTTATCACCGTCTGAATTACACAAGAAATTATGTTCAGAAAATGCCTAAGTACAGCAGGTTGGTTCTATGTTGAACATTATTGCAAACGTCTATACCAGCAAAAGCGAAATTCAAGAAATGGAAGACAATGCAATAATAATTACATACATAGACACAGCAAAAAGTTTTAACGTATACTGTACATGGGCAGAACAAATTAATATTGCATTGTCAGATATATTGGTTTTAAACAGATTTAAAGAAACAGTTTTTGAGAAAAATTTAAGTAATTTGAAACAAACTAAAATTACAGTTTTTTAATATACACTTGATAAATTATGTATTATGTAATATTAATTACATATTTTGTTAATTCTCTAAATAAATATACAGTTTTTTTACTTGTGTTTTAGATATGTACCTACTTATGACTTCATTTTCTCACCTTTAGTAGCTTTTTTAAATATATTTCAACAAAAATATAAGCAATTTATTTATACTGGTTTTAATTAATCCACATTATCAAATCATTACTGTACTGCTAATTTCATTAAAATAATATGTTCAATAATTTAATTTTTCCTAACAACCAACTAAAAGTCAATATATTAGTAAATTTTAATAAGCAATTAAGTAATCTAGAATTTTTCAAAATATTCATAGTTCCTAAAAGGAAGAAGTATTATCACCTGATATCAATTTTTCTAAAACATATTATTTAAAAAAAGCAGTATAAATCAAAGCGGTGCTGGTGACTCAACTTTAGATGAGGCACAGACCACCTAATTGATCTAGATTGCCAGAAATTGTCAAATTATACAAAAACTAACCCATCACACGTGGTTTCTGCCCCACCTGAAATTAGATCACCAGTCGTTCCTAATAAATCGTATTTAGAATTAAAAAAAAAGAGTTAATATCAATAACAATAAATAATACCTATTAAGATCATTTAATTCATTTTGCCACTTTAGTTTACCATCATGTATTACGCTATCATACCATATAATCATACTTCCAGGCCTTCTAACATGCAATTTTTCTGTTAAAGACTTTACAAATTCTTTAAGTGCAGATGTATCTGTTAGTTTATTTTCAATATTCAATAGCCAGCCATCTAACTTAAAAAGTACACAAACATCAACTAAAACATCAACAAACATTTGTAAAGTATCAGCGTTGGCAAATATTTGTTGACATATTTCTTCGCCTGGAGTCCATTCAGTTATAAAAGTACCTAAGCATTCATCAAATGTTACATATGTATAGAATCTAAAAGCTGAAACAGAATAGCAACACTATAATACCTACCTAAAATTTTAACTCCATTAGTATGAGCAACATTAATCCAGGAAAGGGGTGGTATAGTAATTAAGTGATGACTAAAATAAACAAAAATATCAATCTGTGACCAACGATAAAATGTATATCCATTTCCAATATTAATAGGACCAATAAATCTGTAATCTTAAAATTAAAATTGATATTTATAAAGAAATAATCCCTTCTACTTGTCTTCTATATATCCGCCTTTCATATCATGACACACCAGAGTGCGTGGTACAGAATGGTAATCCAGTCTGGGTTTAGGAATAAATTGACTGTTTTCAACATGGCAATCAGAAAGAGTATTTTTCACTACAAGATTACTACGTGGTATGAGATCTATGATGCTATCTATCCATTTTGGTGGATTTTGGGTGTAAGTCCATACATGAGCTAAAGTACTTATAGGAGCACATGTATTTGGAATATGTTGCAGAGAAGGTGGTGTAATATTATCTATTGACTCCATATCTTCTGCCACTACAATGTTATCTTTATCTGGAAGTATTAGTTCCTTCTTAACTGTTGTATAAAATTCTACACATAGATTAATAACATGATGAAACAAAATTAAAAATGAATCATTACCTTTCAATGAATCTTGCATACTTGTTTAAAATGCAATTGCTTATCTATTATGTACTAATTAAGAAAGATAATGCACATCCACTATCAATGCAGCGAGGAAATTGCAACAGGATGTTAAAGCCAATAAGATAATATATTTTTATTATTTCCTTTATGCAACTGGGTTTATAGGGTTTATAGAGAAATTCAGAATTGTAAAACTTTTCAGCTAGTTAAAGATAAGAAAAAATTGATAAAAACTTAAAATGTATAGCTCCTATCCTCTTTATATTTTAGTAATAATTATCTAGATTAGCAGTTAGATAATCTGAAAAATGAATAGAAAATGAGATTCGTATATGTGTTTGTAAATTTATAAATTATAAATTATTCTTTTTATAATTTGACTTGTATAACCTCACTTCTACAGTAATATTTTATAGAATATTAATAATACAATAATGTAACAACTCATTATTACATATTACAAGTTTTTAACAATAATGATACTTGTTCTAGAACGTCGTAAATCTACAATTATTACAGATCAGCCCTTAAATGAATTTTTAATTACCTAGATTCATTTAGAAACACTTTTAAAATAAAGAAACTCGCGCGCATTGTGTCCTTGAAGATGAAGATTTTTTTTATCTTCCTCCTATGTTGCCATTCATACACAACAATTTAAGAACTAGTTTGGGCTGCTTCAAATTATGATCAAGAAATCAAAATGCAGGATATTTCCTTAAAGCACCTTAAAGTTTGGGATAAAGTAAAACAGTACATAGCTTTTTATGGCTTTTATTCAAAAAATTCCCGTGAAGATTTAAAAATTTGCCAATATCGTAAAACCTCGTCTTGGAGATGCAGGGTGTTTAAAAATAGAATCCGCCTCATCCGGAAGTTTAAAATAACATAATAAAAATACAAAAAAGTGATTGTTTTTGCCACGCGGGTGTTAACCTTGGAATATAGAAGGTGTTTCTAGATTCGAATGTCAAACTGAGAAGGTATATTTGAAAAGGAAAATTAACAGCCCCGAATTCCTCAGTTTTTCAGCTTTTCCAATATTAAGAAAGCTAGGGGCTCTAAAAAGGGTATCATGAGAACCTTTCTTCTAAACTATTATAGTTTAAAGATTTCCATTTTGATTCCGTTACTATATAAATTATCTTACAATTTTTATTGGCGATTCTACATCAAAAATAAATCGACATATATTTTGCCGTTTAAGTAGGCCCTTCGGGCCTCAAAATAAATATTATAGGTTGGAAAATGGCTAAAATTGGTTTTCACAAACCTGGCACTGCTCCCATAGCTGGCTTAACCGATTATAATAAAACTTTTATGAGTGTTTCTACATCGAAGAACATTAGACTAGTATATGGAGGTTTTTCAATATATGCCCCAGCAAGAGCAGAATAAAATTCACAACACAGTAACGGCATAAGCTTACGCTTACCTATGTTATGAATTTTATTCTGGCTTTTCTGGGGCGTACATTGAAAAATCCCTATACACGGGTCTATCCATAAAAGTTTCATTTAAGTCGATTAAGTTAAGCCAGTTTCATGAAAGCCAATTTTAGCCATTTTTCGACCTATAATATTTTCTGCGAGGCCCGAAGGACCCATTTAGACGAACGGCAAAATACGTGTCGACTTATTTTCGATGTACAGTCACCAATAAAAATTTCATCGACATCGGCGACGGACTCACTGTGTCACCCCCTTGTTAGTGGTCCCGACTCCAATACTTTCAGGAACCGCTAAACAGATGTGGGCTCTGGATCTAACGTTTTCTGGAATCATTATTAGTTTATTACTGGTTTCAATGCCAAGAACCGTTTTGGAATCGTTATTTCATACGATTGCGGTTGTTTTTGTTGTTGGATGGTTTGAGGTTAGCTCGTCGCATTAGATTATAGCAATCTCATTTTTCTCTTTTTCATCATCCTCTAACCCCACATACCAAAACAACGGAGCAGTAATAACTTTTCTTTTGTTTACTGTATTTGCCATGTTATTTGAAGAATAACCTTCTAAATTTGAGGTTAAGATTATTGTTACTGTGATGAGCTACATTTGCATTCTGATATTTGATATACCTTCAACAACCTTCGGTTATGCGCGTTAACCCATTACGTCACGAGTTGATCAGGTTGTGTTAACCCGGTCTATTTTCAGAAAACACCTTAAAGTGAATCGAGGTCGTCTTTGAAACAAAAAACGTAGGACGTCTTGTCAAATATTTAATTAAGTTTGCTTAAAATTGCCTTTTTGGTTTAAAGTTTTGTGTAATTAAAATAATGAAGCTAAGAACAAAAACTTACTTATTAGAAGATGGTGAGTGTTTAAAGTATTCTCAAAAATAAGTAACCACAGAATTTGCCAGCTAATATTGTAATTTTTATTAAATTATGTTTGTAGTTATAATATATCAAGTCCAAAGTACGTTCTTTATTTCAAAGGCGACCGCGATACACTTTTCTTCTGATTATTCATTCCGTTTCCAATTCGGCATTTTTTCAGATTCCGATTCCAACCTCTGCTTTTCAGTACATCGTAAAAACCATTCGTTTAATTTTGTTCAGATTTTGCATGCATGTGACTATCATCTTTCTTCTGTATGATACCGTGTTCAAGAGCAGTCAGTAAGAGGTAGCATCTGAATCATAAAGTTCCTGAACGATTGGCAGCTACCACCAGAGATTCGTTTGCTACCGAAATTTCACGCAGCGGTTTAAAAAGTGCTTTTGTATTTGCCGTTTGTATCTGAGATTAGGTACAAATTGTTGTGTCGGAATTGAGGCTTATGCAGAGAAAAGCAGGTTGTTTTTCAAATCTGTGATGGGTACAAATCCTTTATTCAATCTCAATGGTACAATATTAAAAAGTGGGATACAAGAGCAAGCCAGCGATTACCAGCAACGCATAATCATAAATGCTGGCAGTACATAAGCTTGATTACTGCTCCTGAACACAAGCCGCCTCACTTTGTTGATATGAGTTTAGTCGATGCACCTTTTAGACCGCTTGGATTTTCCTTCGTAACTATTTCGTTCTAAACTTTTTAAATGTTGACATCGTACTTAGATTTACTATTTGTTTTTCTACAAAAAAGGGTATACCTATTTATATGTTTAAAGAAATACACCGTTTGCCATGAGTTTTTAATAAAATAACATAATAATAGACGCAATGGCGACATAGCCTTGAAAGCATTTTTAAAAATCCAAACTAGCAGTAAATTTAATGAAAAGAATCCACTTTATTGCAAAAAAGTAGAAAGGAGAAAAAATCGAAAAACTGAGAAATACGAATCTGTTCGTTTTCCTTCCCAAATAGGTACATCTCTGTTTAAAAGTAGAATTATTTCTGGTCTGAGGAGACCCCCCCCCCCATTGCTGATGGGGGGCGCTTACGTATTATGATAATACATACACGTTTTTAGCGCTAGCGGTTCCTGGTTGTGGTCCTGTGTAGTTGACAAAGGAATAACAGATTTCTGGACAGCGGTCGATGTCTGGTACCTAGAGATGACGTATAGATGACACATTTTGCAAGAGCTTATTCAGGTCCATTCGAACATGCTGGTCGCCAGAACTGCTAGTTTAATGATAATTAGCACGTGGTACCTAACCTCAAATTGTACTTGGATATAAATTTACTATTGTTTAAATATCAATTCTTTATCCTACTAGTAGTAAATTCAAAATAAATATTTAAAAAGTAATGCCATTTAGTTATTTTTTATGTAATGACCTAATCAGGCTTAGCAATCATTGTATCGCAGGTGGACAATCACCAATTGTTACCAAGTTTCTTCTATTTGATTTTACTGTTTTAAAAATAAACTCATGTATTTATTATAGGGTGGCCCTTAAAAAGTCAACTTCTGAATTTTAAGCGTTCCAACCCAGAAATCGAAATTTTGTTAAGTCCCATGAACTATTAATTTCCACATTCTGCATTAACCACAATTTGTGAAACAATTTTCCAGACATTTTGTATAAATCCATTAAACAATTTTCAACTGGAAGCAGTAACGTTAAGAGAGTTATTAGTATTTATTTTATTATATTTCTTTATTTTTATTTAGAACTTATGTTAATAATCTGGAAATTGAGAAAGAAAGAAAGACAAAAAATAAAATTAATACGAGTAAGACATGAGGAACCAGCTTGCAGAGTTGGTTGCTGATTTTGACAGAACTTGACGGACCAAAGCGGAACCAGGTCGCTATTATTATGACGTCACTGTTTTCCAATCGAATACGAATGGTCGCGCTTTGGTTAGCCTTGACAACCGACCGCTACAAAAAAAAAACGCATCTCCGGAAACGTGTAGTGTTTGCAACTGCGCAGAATCTGAATCAAAGCGCAGCACAGGATGCAGATGACAAATGTCAAAAACGCAAAAACATGATTCCGACGTTGTAAATTCTATTGTTCTTACAGGTAACAATGATATACCTACGAACTGTGACGTCACTGGAGAAGAAATGTTTCAAATATTATATTTCATTCTTTATTACTTTTTAGTTGTCACAAAAACAAAAACTATTAGTGGTTATTGAGCCTATACTGTATTGCTCTGTAAAAGGAAAACTGTTGAGCAATAAACTATTATTATTATTACTATACTATTATCCTCTGTATGAATAGAATATGCGAATAAACTTTAATTAATTCATTTTAGAAAACAAATTTCTTCCAGATGTGCTGTTTCTTAAAGGTATCCAGATTTTTGATCTTAGCGGGCCTGCAAAAAACCGAAACCATAGTTTCCGTCCGATTTCTGAGACTATTATGGCACTGTCTATTGAGCTAATTCGTGTATGAATGTAATTTAAAGAAATAAAGTGTACTAGTTTTCTATGCCCTTAACTACACTAAACTTGCATGTATGTAAGTAAAGCAAGCCAAATGCAGTTTCAGATTTTAACATTAACATGTTACCTAATATAAGTATAAATAACAGGTATGGCAACGTTGCATCAACGAAACGGAAATACCCAGAACATTTTATCGAATGGAATTTCACTACGTTCACAGCGCAATATTGTGCAACGTGCACATTTTCACCCCACCTTTGTTAAAGTGAGGTTGTGTTTGTGTCCCATATGTTGGCCACATAACACACCTAAAAATTTGTGAAACTAGTTCTTAAAAAATACAAAAAAAAATCAAAAAGTTATTTAAAAAACCCAAAAAAAATCGTAAAACCCTAAAAATTGTAACACAATAAAAAATAATATTAAAAGTTTTGTTACATGTGTTTTTACGATTTGATTTAACCTTGTAGTGTGCGTAAGAAAATTCATTGTTTTAACGTGTGTGTTTTAAGTGGGAATCTAAAACAAAAGCGAAAATGAATACCGTGGCTCCAAATTATCCAATGGTATCCTTGTATGTAGGAGATCTACATCCCGACGTTACCGAGGCAATGCTGTTTGAAAAATTTTCCACAGCTGGGCCTGTTTTATCAATTCGTGTCTGCAGAGATATGATAACACGTCGTTCCCTTGGTTATGCCTATGTGAACTTCCAGCAACCTGCTGATGCTGAACGAGCATTAGATACCATGAATTTTGATGTTATCAAAGGCCAACCCATTAGAATCATGTGGTGTCAGCGTGATCCATCTCTTCGAAAATCTGGAGTTGGAAATGTTTTTATCAAAAATCTGGATAAAAGTATCGACAATAAAGCCATGTACGATACTTTTTCAGCATTCGGCAATATTCTCAGCTGCAAAGTTGCTCTTGATGAAAATAGTGTTAGTAAAGGGTATGGTTTTGTTCATTTTGAGACAGAAGAAATTGCTAATAAATCTATCGAAAAAGTCAATGGGATGTTATTAAATGGTAAAAAAGTTTACGTTGGTAGATTTATCTCTCGTAAAGAACGTGAGAAGGAATTAGGAGAAAAAGCTCGACTTTTCACAAATGTTTATGTTAAGAATTTTGGTGAGGATATGACAGAAGAGCAACTTCGTGAAATGTTCGCTAAAGTAGGTCACATTACCAGTTTGAAAATCATGAGTAAAAAAGATGGAAAATCTAGAGGTTTTGGTTTTGTGGCTTTTGAAGATCCTCAAAGCGCTGAAGCAGCTGTAACAGAATTCAATGGCAAAGAACTTGTTGAAAACAAACCATTGTATGTAGGACGAGCTCAGAAGAAAGCTGAAAGGCAACAAGAACTTAAACGGCGTTTTGATCAACTAAGAATTGAACGTATGAACCGCTTCCAGGGTGTAAACCTCTATATTAAAAACTTGGACGATTCTGTTGATGATGAATGTTTGAGAAAAGAATTTGCTCCATTTGGAACAATTACATCTGCTAAAGTGATGGTGGAAGATGGTCGCAGCAAGGGATTTGGTTTTGTATGTTTCTCTTCACCTGAGGAAGCTACAAAAGCAGTCACTGAAATGAATGGTCGTATTGTTGGTACTAAACCACTCTATGTTGCATTAGCTCAACGTAAGGAAGATCGGAAAGCCCATTTAACTTCGCAGTTTATGCAGCGGATGGCTAACATGCGCATGCATCAAATGGGACAATATATTCAGCCAGGAAATGCAGGCAGTTACTTTGTGCCAACGTTCCCTCAACAACAACGTTTTTATGCCTCCCAAATGGCTCAGATTCGTAATCAACCTCGTTGGCCAACACATGGACCTCAAGCTGGTGGTAATGCTTTCGCAGGAGGTGTACCTAATACATATAGAGCTGCACCTCGTCATCCAAACCATGCAGCAGGAATGATGCGAAATAACGCCAATATGCCCCCACAACAACCTGCAAATATTCAAAAACGTCCTGTGGCTAACCAAAATCTTAATGCAGGGGCAAACCGACCAACAAATTATAAGTACACTCCAAATATGCGTAATCCACCCCAACAGGCATTTGGTATTGCTCATGTCCAGCAAGCTGTTCATGTACAAGGTCAGGAACCCCTGACTGCATCTATGTTAGCTGCTGCTCCACCACAAGAACAAAAACAAATGCTTGGTGAACGTTTGTTCCCATTGATTCAACGTACACATCCTGATTTAGCCGGAAAGATTACTGGTATGTTGTTGGAAATCGATAATTCAGAACTCCTACATATGCTGGAACATAATGAGTCACTCAAGACCAAGGTTGAAGAAGCAGTCGCTGTATTGCAAGCTCATCAAGCTAAACAAAATGCAGCGCAAGTCAAGACGGAATAAGTTTTTCCTTATGCGGAAAAAATACAAAAAAATTGCAAAATATTGAAAATATGCAAAAAAAGATAAGGAATTGTAACAACTTAAAACTTATTTCATATTACTATTACTGTTTTAAAAAAATATGTATAAAAATGAAAAATAGTAGAATAGTAGTTTCTTGAAATATCAGTTTTGTGTTTCTTATGTTTTTTTTAAATAATAATTTCAGTTTTGGTTGTTCTTGTACGTATAAGTTATTTACTTGGTTATTAAGGTTTTATTAAAAATATCTTATATCATTTGTGTATTCATTACTTATGGTATATGGAATAATAATGTAATAATTTTGGGTTAATAAATATATATCTTCTGCGCATGTTTATTTCTACATTTAATTAGTAATATTCATTAAATTATTAAAATGGGGAAAGTGAAATGTTCTTGTCCATTAATCTGAATTCTTGTTATCAACAGCAACGGATTCTCCATTTTAAAAGCATACTAATAAAAAAATTAATCTAAAAGCATCATTTATATTTGAAGTTCTAGGAGAAAAGCATGTAGTCACAAAAGTGAACTTTTTGGTGAAATTTCAATTTCTCAAAACAAGTTCAATACTTAAATGTAACATTAAAATATAAATTCTGCATTAGAACATGATTTATAACGACATGGCAGCAATTAACAGAAACTGAATAGATAATATATTCCATACTTTATATACCTATCTGTTCTCAGAAATTCTAATTAGTTGAAGAAGGGTAGAAGAGGCTATCACAACAAAGGTCCATAAATAATGGTGTGCTTTGAAAGGTAGGTCATCCTATTAGTAGCCATTTGTTATTGAAAAAATCGAGGTTAGATTAACATAAGCAATGTTGTTTTCATTATTTTATAACAATTTATTTGGAAATCAAAAAAATTGTTCAAATGTTTAGTTTTGAATATGTCTTGAAGGTTAGTTTTTTTTGGTATTAGCTGGTATTTGTGATCGAACTTATTGGGGAAAACGTATAGGATGACCAACGTTTCACAGCATACTATTATTTATGAATCTTGATCACAGTAATTGCATGTTGATACATTTACATACATAGTTATCAAATGACAAAAAGGTTATTAATGTCAATTTTGACGAAAACAAAAATAGTTTTTATTAATTTTAAAAATCATAATTCATTATATATTTGATTAATGTAATCAAAGATGCTACTCATTAGAATTTCAGAGGATTGAACAAGTATTTCTTTTTCAAGGTCGTTGTTACATTACTACTGATTGATAATAGAATATTGTCATTAGGAGTAAAAGTGACACTATGTAGTGAGCATACAAGGCAATTGGGAGCCACAAAAAAACCACTTACTCCGAATGTCGCATTATATTTTATCCTTGAACATAAAAAAATAAATAGAAGGTAATTCAGTATTTCAAATATATTGTAAATGAGTTGTGTCAAATTAACTTGTGGATTCTAGACTAAAAGTCTACAATTTTGACAAATTGATTCAAAAGTTGCACGTCATTAATTTTAATTTGTAATTTAGGTATTAGCTATTCTCTCAGGGTTTTACTACCAAAAGGCATAACTGCTGACTCTAGGATTAATATTTAAAGAGTGTTTTTGAACGTTAACCGAATCCATGTTAATATGTTGATTTGCTACATATCTATATCAGACTATTAAATGAATGATATGATCTGCATGTCATCAGCATAAGAATGTACTACTTTACAAAAGATGACCTTTTCACTGAAACCGTTCATGCAAAAGGCCCAAGAATAGACCTTTGTGGTACGCCAGATCGAAGATCCATTGTGCAGATAGTTGACCCTTAATATAAATTCTCTGTTTAAGATGTGTAAGATAATTTGTAAGAGTTTAACAGTCAAAGCACAGTAATGTAACTTGCTAGGGAAAAGTGTATGATTGATCATATCAAAAATCCAAGAGCATGATTACTGTAAGGCAAAGTATAATTAAAATCTAAAGAGCCAGTATGGCATCCCTGCACAGTAGACCTAAAATCGTCCAGGCTGAGTCTATTTTAACCCAGGGTGTGTTAATTCGCTCCACAGGCGTTTGTGCAAATTTGGTGTTCATTCCGTTCATTCGTGATGTGCGCTCGTGTTTGGTTTGTTTTGTGATTATTCATTCGAAACGCCACTGTGTTTTAGTGGGGTTTCTCCCGCCACACAAATAACGTCAACAAAGTGGCTCTTTACATTTTGAAACATCTTTAGCCTTTATTAATTAATGTTGTCAACAATGCTATAGTACAACTAAAGTTTGATCCAAATCCTGACTGATATTGAGGGAGTATTTGAAAGTGTGAAAGATGGTCCCTTTATTTGCATGTTCATAATTAAAGGTACTGAAATCAACCTCTGTGTTGTTGCTATACAAATCAACAGTTCCTAAATCAGGTGGTCTAGACAACTGAGCAACAAAATCAATAACAGTTATTTTTCGTCGACCTTATTAGAAAGTAAGACTTTTCGATCCTCATTTTGTGGCTAAAAGTTAACGATTGTATCTGAGCAGGATACAAAGTAAATTTTCCTCCCTGTTGTTCAACTTTTATTTGGGTGTTTTCTTAGATACGTTTTGGACAGGGAAAACAGTATTTAGATGTTGTACCATTCTATCATAATGCGTGAGAGCTCCGTCATGTAAGAACCATATATGCTGACAGACATCTAATGAAACATGTTCCAGCAGTTTTGGAAGGTCGTTTTGCAGAAAATTTAAATACACTCTCCCAGTCATTCAGTTGGACAAGATAATGGGCCTATTAGCATACATTTACAATTCCAGCAAAAACATTAATTGAAAAGCTTTGTTGATAATTGGACCTGTGTATGATGTGAGGGTTTTCTACGTCCCAGTAATGCATATTGTGGAAGTTTATAATTCCATTCCTTGTGAAGGTGGATTCATCACAAGCCAATACATTCATTGAAAAGTTGGTATTCCTCAGATTCTGTTCCAAGAGCCATTCACAAAATTGAACATGGTGTGTGTACATTCAGTTTTGAGTTGACATTCAACAATGTCTTATTGAAAGAAAGCTTGTGTAGCTATTATTTTAGCATTATCAATAAAAAAGCCAAAGCAAAAAAAATATGGACTAGGGAGTGGTTCTTGAAAAGAAATGTGTTTTGCATGTGAATTTGTTAAAGCAGGTTTGTGCATCCACTTCGAAAGATTTTCAGAATTATTTTCGCATGAGTAGCACATGTTTAGAGGAATTGTTAGATTAGTGGGACCAACCATCGCGAAACAAGATACAGTCATGAGAAAGGCTATTTCGGTAGAAGACAGATTGTCGTTAATATTCCTGTTTTTAGCTACTGAAGATCATTCAAATGCTTGAAGTTTTCTGCTATTGTAGCTCCCAACACTATCAATGAAATTAAGACGGGAACATGTGAGGGCATCATTTCTACTTTAAAGGATAACATTCAGGTAAGTACAACTCAGTATAATTAATAAGTAAATGTATTTCAATGTTATCAAAGACAAAAAAATCTATAAATCAGTAAAATTTGAGAAAAAATCTTGAATTTCACCGTTTTTTGATTGTAGTATCACACCTCTGCAAATAGATGTAGAGAATGCGAATGATGGTGTTGATGGAACATAATCATTTTGATATTGATTAATACATACAGCATGCCGATGCAATGTACCAAGTTCTCCTTCAGTTAAGATATTGTTTATGAACTTTTGTGCCCAAATTCTTTGATCAGGTCTCATTCTTGCAAACTTAAATGCCCAACTCCTAGCAACTGCATCTTTTTCACCATCACTTTGCTTCAAATATTCACAAGCCGTAGTTAATAATTCATTTTGCCTTTTCATTGAATTATTTTCTTAAAATTATTATAGATGTGCCAATTGAAGATTGAGAAACAACCTCTGCATCTTCATTTTTGTCACAATTATTATTTTTGCCTTCCTCAACCTGCAAGAAAATTAATAATTTTACTAATTTATGTTATAAATTGTAATACACTTAATTGCAGTTAATTGCCATAGAATTAGTTACTTTTTCAGATTCCAGGATCTGAAGCAGAATGGAAAGAGGTGGCTTGAGATTTCGGAATAAAATGGAACTTTTACAATGCTTTAGGGCAATAGATGGAAAGCATCTTCACATTCAAAAGCCCAAAAACTCAGGTTCATTGTATTATAATTATAAAGGATTTTTTAGTGTGGTATTAATGGTAATTGTTAATGCCAATAATTATGAGTTTCTCTCAGTTGATGTAGGAGTACACGGTTGTATTTCTGATGGAGGGATCATACAACATACTGAATTTTAGCGATTGTATGAAACTAAACAACTGGAAATCCTGCAACCATTGTGTATACCACATAAAAATGAAAAGTTTCCATTTGTATTTGTAATAGATGTAGTATTTTCATTAAAACCTAATTTCATGAAGCCATACAGTCAGACAAATCTGGATAATAGAAAAAGAGCATTTAATTACAGACGATCTTGTGCGAGAAAAATGGTAGAAAATGCATTTGGTATATTGGTAACGAGGTTTGGAGAATTTCAGAAAGAAATTAATCTTGGACCTAGAAAGGTGAGCACCATTACCTTGGCCTGCTGTTACTTACATAATTATCTTCTAAAGAAGAATTGTGCGCAGCACACACGAGATGCATGATGACCTTATTCCACTACAAAGAAGATGCTATGCAAACTCATCAACAGAAGCAAAAGAAATAAGGGACCAATTTTGCAACTATTTCAGTAGTGAGGGTAAAGTACCATGGCAATATGATGTATTAAATATTAATTGAGTAGTAATATTAAATATTACTTATGGTTTGTAATGGAAATATTGTACAATAAACAACACTACTAAAGTACATTATTATGTCTTTTTATTTTACCTGTGTATTTTCTTGATGAGGACTTACTCATGAAACTTAATTCCTTGAACATCCAACATTGGGTTGGTACAATTCGTCAGCACCAGCACCAGATACTTTAGAAGCTTGAATATTCCTTTGTTCCTTCTTGAAGTTGGTTCTCAGAGAGTTGATTTTCTTCTTGAAATCCTGTACAATTGCATCTCTTTTAATACTTTTGTAAATTCTCAGTCACTTGTCGTATACTTTACTGTTTATGTTTTCGTCTGAATACCCCTTTGAAGACGTGTCCCATAACACAGAAAGCTCTTGGTAGTTTTCATTCAATGAAACTTAACAAAGCTTCTCGATTATCAGTATTTCTTAGTGTTGATGAGTTACTGTTTAAATATGGTGAGCTATTATTATCAGCCATTCTAATAAAAAATATAATACAAACTGAAGTATCGCCAATAATGACCCTCAAACAATCATTATTTATTGTCAATACAAAAAATATTTTGATTTCCATCAAACCACTTTATCAATATGTTAAATACTGACAATATTTATTGATCCTGAGGGCCCCTTTATACTGAGCCCATCTGTAAATATAAAGAATGCGTTTTACTTTAATACAGTGTGTCCAAGATAAGGATGCACAGCATGGGGATCTTGGAAACGGTAAGAGATACAGCATCGGTTAAATGGGATGAAAGTTGGCTATTTACAGGACCTTTTTGTTGGCGTTTGTAAAATCTAGATATCTTGGATAGTTTCAGAGATATTTAAAAAAAAGTAGATTTCTCGATTTTTGTTATTTTTTCTTTTATTTATTTGAAAAGATATCGGAAAACTAAAACCACTTTTCCATTGCCACTTTTTGTGCTCTATTAAAATATGCTAACAAAATTCCTGTACAACGTTTCGGTTTCGAGTAACCATCATCAACCTCATTTTTTAAAAGAGGCGGAAAACCAATTGGAAATTCTTTTGAATAGCTCTTGTTGTCACGATTCTAACGATGTAAACATGATAGGGTTATTTTGGTTTTGATTTTTCTGTGTTGAACACTGCTGCGACCAACTATAATAATTGCTGTTCATCTTCAAAATTTTGGTTGAGCACATGATTCTTGACATAACCCCAGAGGAAACAAATCTAACGGTATTACATCAGGTGATCATGCAGGCCAGGGTATTGCAGAATGCATTAATTTATAGCATAAAAAATCAAAATAACTCTATCATGTTTACATCATTAGAATCGTGACAAGAGCTATCCAAAACAATTTTCAATTGTTTTTCCACCTATTTAAAAAAATGAGGTTGATGATGGTTATTAAAAACAGAAACATTGTACAGGAATTTTGTTAGCATATTTTAATAGAGAACAAAAGGTGGCAATGGAAAAGTGGTTGTAGTCTTCCGATATCTCTTCAAATAAATAAAACAAAAAATAATAACGAAAATTGAGAAATCTACTACTTTTTAAATATCTCTGAAACTATCCAAGATATCTAGATTTTGCAAACGCCAACAAAAAGGTTATATAAATAGCCAACTTTCATCCCATTTAACCGATGCTGTATCTCTTACTGTTTCCAAGATCTCCATGCTGTGCATGCTTATCTTTGACACGCTATATATTATAACCTTATAGGTTCAAGAAACAGATTATCTGAGACAGAAAATCTTTCCTCAAATCTGGACATGCTATGGTAATCAATGTATCACAAGTGAAAATGGTGAGAATTGTAAAAGTTGAATTAAGAAATGTTACATAATTATTGTTTTTTCCAGAACCATATTTGAGTAGAAATCTTTTAAATCAGACGTTACTATAGGTCAAAGTAAATAGATTTTATTGATTTAATAAATCAGTTTTATTTATACATACAAATGTTCTCATAAAATGTCTATGTTCTTAACTAAAACACCCTGTATAACAATGATTATATTTTTATGATACTTTTATTGACAGTACAGTATATTTTCTAATAAAACAATTGTAATTTTTTAAAAAGAAATGTCTTCATTAAAAGACAGTAAGGTGATGCACCATGAAATATAATAATAAATAAACCAACTGGAAACGCAATATAAATATCGAAATATCACCTAGCTGTCTAAAATAAAAACCAGTTGCTCTCAACTTTTCTCTTTTAAACTCATAAAACTAAAATTATTTTTAATTTATAACTCCAGACATAAATGATTTGGAACAAGTGGAGTTTTAATTGCAAAAACTTGCAGCAAAGTTGTTTTTTCTTGTCATGTGAATCTTTCAAATGTACAATTACTGAGTCTTGTCTGTAGGCTGTACCTATTCTGTAAAGAATTTAATTAAAGTTGTTGCCACTGAGCATATAGCTTGCAAAAATAAATTTACATTTGACGTCTTACTGGAAGGTTTATATGCTACGTTGCTTAAAACTTTTAGTACAGTCATTGCAGCTTGTTTGCAAAAGTAAATTTGCAAAATAATTTTGGAAATTATTTTAAATAAGTCCCAGCTGTAAATTCTGATGATAGTGTTTGTAGATGACTTGGCTGCAAACTTGCATTATTCTACAATTGTATGGTTCACTGGATTTGCACTTAAACTGTTCCAAATTTACAATTGGAAAAGAAATGCACCATTTCATTTATGTAGTGTATGGTTGTTCTGGTCAGTCGTGCATTACAGGCATCACGTAGGTTATAGTATATCATATGTAACAAACAACGACAATGAAGCATGTGAAGAAAGTGTTTGCCTTTTTGTGATTTATTATAATTATATGAAGCTGATGGTTGATTTATATAAATTTAAACAAACTACCTACCATACTTTCATTTTTAGGTTAAGAAACTAGGTTAAAAGATCAAAAATCCTCAATTTTTTTAAATTAATGGATGTGTTTTTTTTAGCACAAATCATCATTAGTGCACCCAAGCTTGAGAACCTGCCATTTTTTTTATTTGACCTGACCAATTCCAATGCGTTTTAATAATATTTGAACGTTGTTCGGTGTCAACTTTTACACACCTGCTCGCGAGGTAGTGCATGGGATCAGAAAACAAACATAACCTCTAAAAAGTTGATTTTTCAAGTGCGGATGTTCATAGGTTGTCAAGGTTTGCAACTTGCTGCTAGTGTTTTCACAAGGTTTATTATAGTGAGTTCTTTTTATACATGTGGTTATTGTAATTTTACAACTTCTGATGACTGGGAAAGCATGACCAGCCATGAATGTTTTGAAGGAGTGTACAAATCGTTTTTAAATGCTTAGTGTTCTGGTTGCACAGAACAATGTTCAAGTTGCACTTGCTCAAATCCGCAGTGCTAATAAAAAACCACACCCAATAAGTAATAGAACTCACTTTTTTATTGTATTTTGTTCATTATGTTTTAATGTATCAATAAACATTATTTTGTAATTTTTAATTATTTTCTTTAAAATCCCAATTACTCCTGAAATTACTATTTTAATGTAGCTGTTTGTTTTCAGTAATCAACATTTATTTAAAATATGTAAGTATAAGAAAGTTTACATTTTGGAAAATCGACTCCTTTTTCAAAACTTGAATTGTATTTTGAAGAAATCTTTTTTTGAATACCAGAATAAATTCTAATGAACGTATAAACAGCCATATTAAAGTAGTTATTCCTGAACTCTCCTTTTGTAAATTAGTAGCAACTTTACAAATACAATCTGAAACAATAGAATAAGGTTTTCAACAAGTTATACCAACTTACTGACAGGTTAACTCATCATCAATGATAACTATTGCAGTAACTTTAGTTAATTATACCTTGTAGCAAGTTAGCAAAAACATCTCATAACTTGTCTCAAAACTTGTTATGTTGTAGGAAAATTATTAATTAATTACAGAATATACTGTAATATCAATATATGAATACATCTTGGGCAATACACTTAAAGGAAACAACTTAAATAGTTAACAAAACTAAAGACACTATCTTAAAGCCTAAAAAATTTCATGATTGTTTATTCGTATATGTATCATAGCATATCTCATTTGGCTGATTTAATAATAATTTACTTTTTAAAATACTGAGCTGCAAGTTAAAAAAAGTATGTTACAATAAATTATAAATAATAAAGCAAATGAAAGAATACTTACATAGACTCTTTGGTCGTCTCAGTTTTTTTTGTAAGGACCCAGACTTTTTACAATTATTGTCACTTTCCATAAGCAATATTTTATTAGAATTAAAATCTGTATCATCCCCATTAGGTTTTGAAGTTTTGGAAATACTCCATGTATCTTCATCTGGCGATTCACAACATTCAGAAAATATATCAGAATCATCAGAGTCAGAATAATATACAATATTCGCTTGCTCTTCAAGTGAATAATTATTATAAGTTTTATTTTTATTTCCTGTTAATATCAAATTCGTTGAAGAATTAGTTTCCAATAATGAAATATCTTCATCGTTACTTCTCATTAAATGTAAATTCTCTTCACTGTTTGTATTATTTATATCCAGGTTAGAAGTATATTGGTCCAACATATATGAAGGAGATAACAATTCTGGTTTACAATTTATATCAGTACAATGTGAAACATTATTAATTGTATCTGATATTGATAAACTGGGTATAGATAAATTAGAATCAAGCACAACAGATGAAGTAGAAGAAGCATCCACTTGACTAGTTTTAAATAAGTTTGTTGATTTTCGCAATCCATCTTCTAAACATTTAAGAAATTTAAAATATTTAACGCTGCTATGCTGATGATTTTTCCCAACATACCTGGTAAACATGGTGTAGATGAAAACAATGGAGACATAATATTTTCATCAAAGTCTTCAAAAGAGGTATTATTCCCAGATTTATTTTGAATAAAATTGGAAAATGTATCTGCATAATTATTCTTATGTAACTGTATCAGTTTTTGAGATTCATCTACAACAAAATTATTAAAGAAAATATACTAGTTATCCTAACACTATTTTTTGATATACCTAATGCATGCGATGATTCTGGTTTTGATGATTTATCATGAACAGCGTTTGTATGAGGATGTTTGGGGAAGAAACTATTTTCAGTAGATTTATCCTGCATAAATTAGGAAAATTAATGATAATTATAAACATGTAATCTTAAATAGCTTACCCTAAGTTTTGAATTTTTAGGTACATGTTGACCAGCAACAAGTGGAACGTTATAGTTTTGACAACAACTATCTAGAATAGTGTATGCCCAACGAATAACATGAGATTTACTGCAGTGATGAGATATACCAGAACTTTTATGAAACTAAAATAACAGTAAGCTTCAGAATTATAACTCTTTTATGTTTCATTCATTCAAAAGCCATGTTTAGAAAAATATATATAGAGTGTCTTGTAAAAAATAGGACAAGCACTTTATGTAAAATCTTCTAGTACATTCAAGTAGTTTTTATACATTATATGAAGTCAGTAAGCCAATGAAAATGCCACCGTAGGGGTATAAGTATTAACATATATCATTCAAAGCTTAAAAATATGATAACTGTACTTTAACTGAACGGTGAGTAGGAAAAAATGTCTGTTCTGTAGTATTGCATTTGCATGATGTAAATGTTCAGGAAGCCATTTTGTACAGTTATTAAAGGTAAAATGTGTCAAAAATATCTTTTGTACATGTACAAGTAGTAGGGTAAACGCACCTAAGTACGTCCCGCGCCAGCCGCCCACCACCGAATCAATTATTGTTTTATAAATAAATTATGGCACCATAAATAATGGAGATTTTTAGCTTTGTGTTATCTACTATCCTTCATTCTAAGGATTATGTTATACATTCATTCCGGTAAATAAAAGTTATATGTTAATTATTAGCATTTATTTACCTCCAGTACGTGATTGTGTTTACTACGACTGCTATTGAGTGCGTTTTTATTAACGAGAAACGGTTGCATTCTAGGTAAGATTTGTGCATTTTTGTGGACATATTCGTAAAAATTTTTGTTTGGTAAATTAAAGTAATGGTCCTTCTTAATATTTAGTACAAAAAATTCTGGATCTTAATTAAACAAATGTCGAAAATAAGGTAGGCAGAGTACCGGGATTCACAAATTCGTCTAGTCACCCGCTCGCCGCCTTCCACTGTCGTGCAGTAGATATTCCACAATACTGAGATTTTATATTATTGTTGCTTGACTTTTTAATTTAATTTTGTTGATTAGCTCCCACATTTATTAATCTTTCCATCATTTATTGGATGGCTATTTTCTTCAAAAAAAAAAAATCTAATTTTAGGAAGTCAACATGTCCAAACCACCAACTTAAGTGAAAAATTAACTTTTAAAGAGTATCATGTAGAAAGTAGGAATTAAATTCATTTGTTTATTAATTATTACTTATTTTGTATTTGCATGTATTTTTTAAAATAAATTCTTTTCGTTTCAATAAATCGTTTACGAGCAAATGCAAGAAAGGCATAAAATTGTTAAATTATTTTATGCTTATGGTGAGTAACGAAGATATCGCTAAAACAGATTTAATTTGCCAAACAGGTGATCCGAATAAAGCTTCCAAGAACTCATATGTAATCATTTAAGAAATAATCATTCCTCACTTTTATACGATGTTTATAGTTTTGTTTCTTAAAGGGCGGCTACTAGGACCTTGACGGTGGATTTTTAGTAATTAGCGGCGGATTACGGGGCCAAAGCGTCGGTTTTAATGAATTTTTTTTCTCATATAAAACTAAACGTTTAATGACTTTTGACGATTGAGCATGTATATCATTTAAATATGCATAACTATACAGAAAGTTTCATTGATAAATATTATTTCGTTTTAAATTTAAAAGAATTTGAACTTCAAATATTCTTTTAGGTGGCAGAGGATTGGTGCTTTTACCCTATACAGTGTGACCACATTTTGATGCTCACTATTGGGATCTCGGAAATTGTAAGAGATACGAAGTCGGTTAAATTAGAAAAGATTTGGCTATTTTGGAGATCAATTTAATTATGCTTTTGTGTTTTCAAAAAAGTTCACGGCTTACTAGATATTTGCTAAAAACGAAATTATCTTATTTTTTTTTAAGTGAAATATCTCAGGAACGAGCAAAGATAGAAAAGAACAGCAAAGAGGGTGTTTTAGAGAATTTACTCCGAAACACAAAAAAATTATTTTCGCAATTGCCTTGTGTTTTACTTCGGCGGTGAAACGTAAATCCAAATTTTTTCTAATGGAACGCCTACTTGATTTCTGTATTACTGCACTGCCCGCCTTAAATGGTTTTCAGTGATATATGGTTTGACATAGCTATTCTTTTGTTTTATCGAGTTATGAAGTGAAAATCATTTTTCATCATAATGTTCCATGACAGCTAACACATGAAGTCGTGCAGTTTTATCAAAGAAATTCATTTGTTATGCAAAAATTGCTAAAACAAAATAAATACGCTTTTATGGGGCATTAGCTTATTTGATGCTGTCTGTGAATGCTCAGTAAAGTATCTTAAAAGCATCATTTGTTTTGTTTTATCAATTGTTACATAACAAATGTAATTTATCTGACAAAAATCAATGATTTTCATATGTTTAAAGCACACTAAGTGGGAAATGCTTTTTATTAAAAAAAAAAATAAGATAATTTCGTTTTTAGCAAATATCTAGTAAGTCGTGAACTTTTCTGAAAAAACAAAAGCATTAGTAAACTGATCTCCAAAATAGCCAAATCTTTTCTAATTTAACCAACTTTGTATCTCTTACAATTTCCGAGATCCCAATAGTGAGCATCGAAATGTGGATACACTGTATACTAAATGTTTTAAATTCGCATCTATGGACGAGGATCTAGTGACAGTCAGTTAAACAAGGTTAAGTTGCATATTTAATTGATTATTAGAAATATTTAAAGACAAATTCTAGTTACCTTTGTTCATTTTTGAAATAACCTTGAAACATTAAGATTTCTGACTTTCTTTTTTATGTCTATAACTTCTTTGTCTCTTAGATTGAAAAAATTAGTGCATACCACACAAAATTAGGTACATTTTATTCCACAGATTACTTACCTCACAGCCAATGTCAGAAATATATTCATACACATCCTTTTCTAATTCCATTATAGCAAAACTTAATGTCCAGTTGGATTCTCTTTGATTACATTCATAAGCACAAGTTTTCAAATTATAAAAAAGGTTCTCTAAAGGATAGACCTTTATAAAATCATTGTTATAACCTATATATGCATTATATAAATTAATCTTTTTAAATGTTTTACTTATAATAAAACAAAATTCTTACCAAAATCATAACACAATGTTTTAATGATCTCTTGAATTGCATATCTATTCTTTCCAAATGTATAGACTGGAGGAAGACGATTTATGTTGTTTGTATCCTAAAAATTGCTTAAATGTAAAAGAATTCTTATATTAATATGTCCTATCTTAATATATTATAAGGTGTTTAAGAAAAGTGGTACCAAATAGGGAGATGTACCTAGTTATTAAAATAAGCAAAAAACTTATATAAACCATGGTTCAAGAACTGCTTGCTTTCGAGCTACTTACAACTGAGAAAAGATACAGAACATGTTCAGTATACCCAACACCTTTTTAGATACAAGATCATTCCACTTCACTTATATTACATTATATTTCCACAGTATGTTGCATTTTAAAGAAAGAATATTGGAATCATATTCGCCAGTGGTTTCTTAATTGGTATATTCAAGCTGTTTACTGATAGTCATGCTTGGGTAGATCAAAATCGCTATTTAATTTTGGAATCATGACATCAAAATTATTCTTCAGTAAATTTCTGGGTTAGAGTTTTTGCTGAGAATTTTATTGAATTGTATGTTTTATCTTACATTGCCAGAGCTTTTTGAAGATGTGGTGCTTTTGCTATATCATCAGATGTGGTTTATGCATGATGGTGCTCCTACTAATTTTTAATAATTATTAGGTAGTATTCAAAAGATACCTTTGAAGAACAGTGGATAGGATATTGTAGTCCTGTGAGGATTAAATAAAACCTTCTCTATTTAAAACTGATTTTAACCCCTTATTCTGTAAATTCTTGTTAAAATAATATCAACATACTCTGTTATATAAAAAATAATTATTTTAATAAGGATAATTAATTGGAGGTTAATGATATTGTTAAGATTTACAGAATAGATGGGCTAGTCTGGTTTTTTTGGCATTTGCATGATTTTACTTCACTTTTTTCTATTGTGTAACCATGAAGACACCAATAAAATCAACTAAAACCAGTTTTAAAACAGAATCAACTTTTCTTGTTTAAGCAACTTGTGAATACAGGGTGTTAGTGAACTAATAGTACTCCGGGAAACTGGTGGTAGGGGACATCAATACAAACAGAAAAGTCTTATACAACCATGGTCAAATCTCAACGGTTTTCCCAGAAATGATTACTAAAGTTCCAGACTTTCATACGTTATTATTCAATAACTAATGTAGATTCCACTTTAAGATTTGTTCAGAAGATTGGTCTCATCCAGCCTAATAAAAAAGTATTGTAAAATTTTTTTGTAAATTTATTAGTTGAGCCACAAAAGAACAAAATGCATTACAAAAAATGCATGAATGAAATTACTAAGAGAAGTGGCAACTCTGCATTAGTTGAAAAGGAAATTTCCCTTTCACACTTTCTCTTTCTTTAACCCTAGTCAAGCCAGACATTCCAGTAAATTGCGGTTGGTTTGTTCCTTTTACCGTCAGCTATCTTCTTTTATCTTGGTCAAAGAAGTAAACCCATCTTTGTTCTGCTTTTAAGCTTTAAGTGCACCCCCTAGGAAGTTTACGTACAAGGGTACTAGTTTAAACCGAAAAGAAAGACAAATATTTGTAGAGGAAATATGCTAAAATTCAAAACATCTGAATTTAGAGCAACAAACAAGCTTTTGCAGCCAGCCATGTGATTGCAATCATTTCAGGTTTAGTTTCTTTTGGTGCGTAATGGACGCTTATTACACCCTTACTATTACTTTTCTAACATCTTTTTGCAATGCTAATAATTAAATAATTTTTAATCAAGGAATACCTTGTCATGCGAAGATGAGTGTAGGTATTTTTTAACAAATCCCCTTTTTCTAAAAAAACACGTACTCCTTAAAGTCAAAGAATTATTCCGACTTTCGGTATTAGCACAAAATAAAATAATAAGCAATCCAAACAGCAATTAAGCAATTTTTCGGTAATCACAATAATCCCCTTTTTGTTTAAGTATTTCAATTTACACTGTATTATTAATTGTGTAAAAATCATTTGAAACTTGACTATGTTCTTGCAGTGTTAATTTACATAAAAAGTGGTTTTTGTTAAATGACGGTTTCCAGGATAACCTAACATCAAATTAGCTACAAGTAACTTTTTTAATTTACTTTTTTCAATTATTCCCTAAAAACTAGCATTTAACAAAAACCACATTTTACGTAAATTTACATTACAAGGGTCTAGTTCTAAAGGATTTGTACAATACTGTTCTGTTGCTTAAAAAACTAACAACCTACACCCCTTTTGGGTAGGTACAACAAACAGAAGATTATTTACAGTTTTATGACAAAGGATTCATTCCAGGTAAAACTTCTTAGGAAATTGAACTCAACTTTCTAGTGATTTATTAGGAAGTGTCTAAAATAAATTTGCGAAAGGCTATAATCAAGGTTTTAGCGCGACACCGTTGCCAGATAGTGCTAGCTGTTTTTCACATTTTCTCGAAAACGGAGCAAGATAGAAACAATTTTTACTAGAATTTTCTATTTCAAATGACTTTTCCTATCACCTGTTTCATGGAGTACTATTAGTTCACTAACACCCTGTATAACCAAAGTCAGTGCAACACATTGAAAACTGTTGCTACAGCATTTGAAATAAAACTGACATTTTTGCACAAGTCTGATCTCAATGAGAAAAAAAGTTGAAACATGCATTGAAAAAAATAGGCAATGCCACTGTAATGCCAGGAGTAACACCACAGAATAATAAGGGTTTACAGAAGTCAAACTCCCAGAAGCGGATTTAGGTTTGATAGCGCCCTAGGCCTATTTTGATATGGCGCCCTTTTTGTTTTTTAAAGGTGCATATAAAATATACAGGGTGTCCCATAAATGCCAATAAAGCTTCAGGTAAGCATCTTCTTCTATGAGTGCTTATTGCAAATCTGCAAAAAGAAAATTTCTCCTCAGCTTAGTTTTCTTGTACAAGTCGTCAGAAGTTAACATCTTTAACACTAAATAAGCAGAAACCAAAGAATGTAATCCAAATGAAGCCATTACCAATTCAACAAATGAATCTGTTGAAACAACAATTATCCTTGATAAAACACAGAACTAACTGTTAGATTTCTCTTTTTGAAGATGCCGTTAAAAATTGAATTCGTACCAAAAAATAGATATGACAAACATGCAAGTCTTGGGTATACTGATAAATCTGATGAAATTAGTTGCCAGCAATTTTTTCAAGTTTTGACAATTTTATGGTCCATTATGACTGGAATAAAATTGATAAATCTTTGATTTCTTGCGATACTTTGTTTCCTGTATTCGAATAACTTGCCAAGTTTAAATTTCTTTTTCTGGTTCATGTGACAAATCTAAGTACATTGGAATATTCGTGTGTTCGATTTAGGCATTTTAAGAGGTTGAGGGAGGCTGCTATTTAAAGCTGTATTGGCTTTTACGGGACACCCTGTATAATAATTGAAATATAAAAAACAATTGCTGTGGCAAAAGACAAAAAGTTGAGAAAAATCTATTCAGTTTTTTTATATTTTTATAATTCCAGAAATTTTCAATTGGTCAATTCATATTTTTTTTTCATTTCAATAATTAGATACTCAACCATGTTGCGGTATAATTCTTCGGTGGAAAAAATAATATTTTTGAAATATTTCTAAAATCTCTCAAATTTTGCGGCGCCTCAAATTTTGGCGTCCCTCAAATCTTGTCGCCCTAGGTCCGGGCCTTGCAGGCCCAAGCCTAATTCCATCACTGCAAACTCCCTTAGTGGCATTTTGATCTCGGTGGTCTCTTTTTCTGGTGATTTCCTGTCCTTATTTTCATGGTTGGTCTGCACAAATTTGAATTTATGACAAATTGTGAGTTCTATGAGAAATTAGATCTTTTCTCTCTTCTGTTGCTAAAGCAACTAATGTGCAGGGGGATATTCAGTCAGAGAAGAAAATTTATGGCTACTAAAAAAATTTAAAAGATACATTTAGTTAGAGCTTGTTAAAGAAATTCTGAAAATTAGGATTCCTGAAATGTGAAATGTAGTGATAAAAATGAACCGTCTTTCAACAAAGATTTTATTTTTGTTTTTTGTTTTAAACAGTTTATAAATTCCTATTAGGTATTTATATTTCACACTCATAAAAAATATAATTATTGGTAGTTGGATCGAGTCAACAGAATTTTGCACAGCATCAAACTGTTAATTCTAACAATAAGATGCATTACTTTATACAAAATCTGGCAGTAGTTGTTCACAGTAATGGTAATACCATAATTTCTAAAGTATGTATACTATGATTAATGATACCATGATTCATGCCCAAGTAATGCCACTAATTCCAGGAGTAATGCCACTAAATCCACAGTAATGCACATGTAATTCCAATAATGTCATGGTCATGTACACCAAAATATCTCAGCGGTTTACTCTCTCGTCCAAGACTATTTAGCTTTTGGATTATTATTTATTAAAACTTTTTCTTTATTTTAATGAGTACTACCTTTTTCTATAATTTGGTATTACCACCTTTTCTTAACTATTTGTACATTGATTACATATTGTGCACTGTAAAAGGGAGCGAATTCAAACAGATTTTATGCTTTCTTGTTGAGTGCTCTCTTTAATGATTGAAAAGAATTCAAAAAATAATTTAAACAATGTCAAAACACTTTTCCTATAAAAATAGCCTCTAACAAAGGCAAATATTGTTTAAAAAGCCATAAAAGTTAAGCATTTGACTTTTGCTTAAGAAAGTGTTTATTAAGAGTAAGATGCCAGTGACCAAGCTCTGAGATCACCCACCTTTTACGGTACTGATAATCTACAGTTAATGTGAATAAATTAAAGTTTCTAGACAATGGATTTAAAAATGCTCAGTAAGTTTTAAATGTTACTTGTTAATACTATAACTTACATATGATAAGAATTGTACTAGATCCTTGAAAACATCTTGTAAGTTGCTGGGTTGATCATCTGGGTAACTGATTTGATGTGTTAATTTACTTCTTTGTTTTATTTCATATGCATAGCCCAACGGCATTGGCCCTTACAGAAGGAAATGAGATTATTAAGTTACGTAACAATTTTTATTTTTAAACATAGGTACCTGGTTTACAAAATGCATGAAATACATTTTCAGGAGTAATGCCTCTGTTTAAATTGAACCGACTTATGGCAATCTCCGCTGGTAAGTATTTCTTTGCAGAATTCATATAGCAAAAGATATCGATGTGAAGAATATAGAAGTATGTGTCCTCTAGTGCATGTGCTAAGACTAACAAAGAAATTTATAATTAAATTAAGTTGTTAGTAAACTAGCAAATAAATAAAAAAAAATAGAACATACATTTTTCATATTCTATAGCAAACAAGTTATTTCATAAAATCTAAGTCTTTCAGAATATCCAGGAAAGATACATAATGATGATGATATTAAAGTAACTGAATCATGTGAGTATACTATAATACCCAAAACTTGGATTATATGCAAAATGCACTTCTGTATCTTTCGATATATTCCTTCAAAATGTTGGAATTGTCAGTTTTATTTGCCTCAAATACCTCCAGAAAACAATAAAATGGGTAATTGAAACATTTTGAAAGAATATATTGAAAGATATAAAGAGGCACATTTTGCATATAATCTGAGCTTGAAGTCTTTGGACATAACTTACCATTTTCTAATTAGGTAAATATGTATATTTTGCATCCAGGTAACAAAATCTGACATTCTAATAAGATGACTAGGCGTTTTATAAAATGCGGTCATATTGTAAAACCTCTGCAAAATTCACATTATTTTACAGTCAGACTAACTATTCCAAACTTGCTAATATTCAAGGAGCTCTTATATCCATTCTGAAATTTTCTACAGGTCTTTCCCTATGTTCTGCCTTCCGTGGGATACACGGTATAGAGTTTACCCTAACCACAAGCAAGGTCTGTGAATAATAGTATGCTGTGAAAGGTAGGTAATTAAAATAACATCATTAATGTTAATTTAATCCTAATTCTTCCGATCACAAATGGCTGTTAATTGTTATTAATAGGATGACCTACCTCTCACAGTACCGATTATTTACAGACTTTGGACACAAAAGACTGCTTAGCGTTTCTTCATAAACCAAACTGTTCTTATATTGTTAGCTTTGTTTCAGCGAGCTGTGATTTGCAGAATGATTAAACAGCAACTGCATATGCCCAGTATATTTCTTTATTAATTGGGTGCAGTTCAATTGTATGAAATATTATAATTTGTAATGTCATTTTAAAGTTTTGCATACTTATCCGAATTTTATGTTGAGTTTGGCTTTAAATACATTCATTTAATATAAATTTATCGCTTCGTCTTACTTTTTAATGTTTAGCAAGTTGTTTATATTGCTAACAGATATTTTTCTTTGGAGTTCTGTTGTTAAGAATTAAAATGTGTTCAATAAATGGTTTTATACTTCTTTCATTAGTGAAATCCGATCATTATTTTATGACCCAAACGTGCTTTGTGCTGTTTTTAAATCTTTGTTATATTTTTCAACTGTATTTCCAAGAAAGAACATGTTCGTAATCTGCTAATTCATGTCTGGCAAAAGACAGTTCTACAGTAAAGAAATGATATCCAGTAGTTTTCCATTATCCAATTTATCGTCTGTATTTTGTTTGAGGATATCGTGTACAACTGACTTTTCTATTTTGCCAAACCGTTCCCTTTGTTGGTACTTTATGATTTTCTCAGAGGAGTCAAAATTTGGACACCGTGGAACGCGGGTGTTCACCGCGACCTCCCGGGTCCAAGCGGACCCGGTGCTTCTCGCGTTTTGTTTCGATTTTTAAGTGTGGCGCACAGTTAATTTCGACATTTTAGTGGCTGTGAATTTGCTTTGGTTTTCTATTTGGTTTATGGGCATTAATTTGCATTTTGAATTAATCCTCGAGGGAGGCCTCTTTGAGGATTAAAATATTGACGCATCATTGTGCGGATGAACTTAAAAATTCATATGCTAAAAGGTGTTACCTGTATTTTTACTAGTATGTGGAGATGAACGACAAGCTCATCGTCCCTGTCTTCATTAGAAGGATCGTGTAAAGAAGTAACCGTATCGAGCCAGTTATTTGGAAATTATTTAGTCCCACTTTCTTCTTGAGTTTTGGTTTAGTCATTATGAAAATCTCCGTTATGTACCTGGTGTTCTTTGACTTCGCTATCTTCATCATGCTCCTTGGCTGATGGGATTAATATCCCATCTTCAGTGTCCATCGAGAGATCTGGTATTCTCTTCGTTATTAAGAAAATTAAAGTTTTGTATTTGTGGAAGTTAAGTGTTTAGAAATTTATTGTGGTTGAAACCATGCCTTCTGGTAATTAAATTTAGTGTAAATTCAATTCTTTTGTATTTGGGAAAGTTGCTGGAAACTCAAAGGACCTCCAGATTTAGAGTAAGGAATAATTGTTTATGTTACATATATTTGTTTGTATTTTATGTTGTTTTGTTTAAATGCTTTGAGTATTTAACGTTAATATTTGGCTTATTTAATGTTAGAAAAGTATCTTTATAGAGTATTCTTTCCGGAAAAATCTAGGGAAACAATAGGTAGTTTAAATTCTATAGTAATCTTTTGAACGTTTTCTTTTTGTTTGAAGTAATACAAGTTCATATGTTCTAAATTTATTAATAGTTTTAAATCATGTTCAGTTTTGTTTGCTTAGAGGGGTTTAATACAATAATTATTTTGCGATTTAATGGTTTCTAAACGCATTTATTTGACGGGTCCTTCAGACCTAATTTTTATGTAATAATTGTCATTCTTTTATTTAATGTTTGTAAAGTAATAATTTCTTTAATCAACCATATCATTTTGAATCTTTTTGTGAATGTTTATTTTACTTGATTTCAAAGCATAATAATAATTTCTAGGAGTCTGTTTTTGTTTTATAAGCTTATTTAGGTGCCGTGATGATGGACCTTGGCTTCTAGCAACCCGCATAATATTTGATTTTGTGAATAAAGCTTTGTTTATAGTTTTGAGAAACGAGCGAGAGGCTGGAGATTTATTAAGTTTATTTTATTTTATGTTGCAGAACCAACAAAGGTTCCTTGGTAAGTAAAAGAGAATACAATTTAGTCTCCGGGCACGATTTTGAAGTGTTTATCTACAGGGTGGTATTTTGGATGGACCCTATATACAGCGTGTTCGTCGGTGTGGGGACAGGTCGACGAATTACATCGTTTTGTGTGGCACTGTCTCCTGGCGCCCTTTTGGTATCTCTTTTAGGCTTTTCAGCTAAAAGCTAAGTTTTAGGTTCGGGTAAGATCATCCAAGCCTGGATTATTTACTATCTTGGAACCTACTCCCGTCTTCGACATGAGCTATGGGCTTGAACATCTACCGATATCTGGCTTATACGGGACTTGTGCATACTTTTGGGCATTTTCCCGTTACAAATTGACTCGGCAATCTGTATTGAATATACTGCTATTTTGTGCTAAGTTCTCAGCAAGCTGAGTTTTGCTGGAATGCTAACTTTTATAGCTCACTTAGTATACATTTTTTATGCTGAAAATATAGCTCACAGTCCATTCCAATAGAAAACAAATAAAAGTGATATTTCATAATAGGCTATGTTGTTCAGTAAACTGCAGCAATTATTGTAAAACTAAGAGTTAAATTGGTGAGTTCATTGAATATTTTAAGAATATTATAAGAATTAATTGTAACATGCAGATGTAATACACAGACATTCATGTGAAACCACTACCATAAAAAGTTCCTTTACAAAGACATGGCTTAACTCAAGTTTGCTAAATAAAGCAGCTAAATAAAGATTAATTAGCAAGTGCGTGATTAGTTCCACTACCAAGATTTAACAGCAACAAAGTTTCCAAATTTCCTAACTGAAGAACACCTTGTTTGCCACTATTTAAATTTAAGAATGCCTGAAATCCTAAAGAAATAAAAGATTTTACCCGCACTACTAATCGTAGTCACGATTTCTTGAACAATTCTTGCTTGTGCTTCCAGCTTCTCCGTCTCCTCTTTCTGTATGTTCAGAATCTTTTTGCCATCACAATTAACTTTGTCAGCTTTCACAGCACTTTTTGCTTCTTTTGCCATTTGGTCATATACTTCACGATGCGATTTGTCTAAATTCTACAATAATATGATTATTAGAATAGAATCAATTGGTACTAATAATACAAATTACTTGTTTTGCACAGGTCAAATACATTAAAATCGAAATAATATGTATATACAGACACAATAATGTTTAAATACATTAAATTAATACAATCTATTAAGATTTTATTATAACAAATTATTAAAATTTGTATTATCACAGTTTTGGAATTCATCTTGTAGACTATAGAAAGCTTCATTAGTTAGAACTACTTTAAGTGTGTTTTTAAATCTTGTAAGAGGCAGATTTCTGATAATTACGAGCAGTTTATTAAAATGCTTGATGGCTAGATAATTTGGTTCCATTTGATATTTATTACAATTTGATGACTTTCTACGAAGTACTATATTATGTTTAGATTGAGTATCATAAGAATGTATTTTTCATGAAGAGTCAAACTGTTATAATTATTCTTTACATAGAGTAGATTTTCTAGAATATACATTGATGTAAAAGTTAAGATTTTAAATGATATTAAAATATAGGAGATGAATTGTGTATGTTCTAATGGGCTTGTTTCGCGCGTCAGATATATGCATTTTATTATAAGTCGTGTATTTTACATTAAATAAGGACTACTTTTCTATTTTTATAAAAACAGTTTTTACTTTCGTTTTTAAAAGCATTAAATAAAAAATTGTAATTGAATTTAAACGTTGCGCTCAAAAGCTTCAATCAGATTATTGCTGTGTTGTTAGTTCTTTCTACAAACAAGTTGTTGGAAATTATACAAATTCGCTTTTAACAAATTCTACTTTTATTTCTTATTTATTAATAATCACTATTGTTATTATTAGAATAATGACGAAAAGAAATGAAAAAAGCACAACACAAACTATACGAGAATTTGAAGGCTTATGTTAGGTTAGGTTACAAACAATGAAACAAATTAAAATACCGGCAATAGTGCCGGTGTTCTGGCATTTTAGTGGCTACAGCTGCGATAGCCAATAACGTCAGTTACCAATAAAAAATTATTAATTTATTTCTCTGTCTCCGTGGTTTAAAAAAAATGAAAAAAAATAATTTATACTACTTACTTATAATGAACTTTTTTTCACGTTTGTTAAAAAAAGTGCAACATGTTTCATTAATTTTTGTTTATAAAGGATGCGTTTGTTTCATCGCGCTAGAAGCGTGAAAAAAGTGCCATAGCGGTTCACTTTTTCACGCATTTCAGTGAAAAAAAGCATCGTAATAACGTGTCATTTTTTGACGCAAAATATTTAAACACAAAACATAGAAGGTTGCCGTTGCTATGATACACACTAATTCCACTAATTGTACATTTAAGGACGTTCATGCATGAGGTGTGATAATAGATAAAAAATTTTTTTTTTGTGAATTGACAAGTTTAATTACACAGCTAGCCTCCCTTAAAAACTTAAAACCTATTATCGACCATTTCAAAGAATAATTAAAAATCAAATTTTCAACATACAGTCTTATGAGAAAAGAACATTTTTTTTGTATTTAAAATAATAATAACTATACTATTAAAATAGATGCCATAATAAATAACGTTTAAAAATATTCTTTAAAGTATGTAGTTTATATAATTGCATAAAATGAATAATGTTGACGACCATTAAAATTAATTATTAATTATTTTAATCAACAAAATTAAAACTGTTTGGGTAGATTTATCACCATATTGAAAACTGGGCAACACGGGTTAGAAAGGTTATGTACCGGTGATTCACTTTTATTTTTTTTACAGTATTTAACTGGTTGTTTCTCCATAATTTACGTTTTTATGAAACAAATTTCCCTTTTAATTTTAATTGTTATTATTATCCATGACTGGCGGAGGACACATATGTGTGTGTATATATATATTTGCATTGAATGTATAGGAAGTAGGCCTATGTCTACCTATATATATTGACAGCTGAGAAAGGCGGTGTTGCCGAATTTAATTAACTATTAAAATGAAGTCAAATCAATTTCTCATAAATATTTATCGATATTTTGCTATAAATACTTTAAAAATATTTAGGACGAATAAAAAAAGTTTATAAATCATTATAAGATTATTGATATTTTTTGCAACTTTTTTTAAGTCCTACATCAATTGAAATTGTGCAATGAGCCATTAGGGTTGTCAGATCCAATTAAAACACCGTATAGTATATCCTATAGTATGTTTCTATTTTCTAGTAATTCTGTGAGATCTAAGAAGATTAAAACAATGTACACTGCAACACTGTCTTAATTGTCAGAAGAACGGTTCACTGAACTTGAGTGCGAACTGGAAAATATAAAATGGGATCTAGTCGGTCTTAGTGAAGTCAGAAGACGTGGCGATCAGCTTATCAGCTTGAAAACTGGACATAGCTTCTATTATGTAGGAAACGACGATAGCTCTGTGGGAGGAACCGGCTTTCTAATACATAAAAGGTACATAACAAGCATTGTGTCATTCAAAAAAAATCTCCACAAGAGTAATATGTCTCGTTCTCAGATAACACTCCAGGTATAATGTCAAGGTCGTTCAAGCCTACGCTCCTACATCGAATCATGTTGACGAAGAAATAGATACGTTTTACGACGATATTGGTGCTGCTCTTAACGATCAACCAACGCATTTTACTATCTTGGGCGGGGATTTCAATGGCAAGATAGGAATGAAGACGGACACTAATGAGGTTTCGCTAGGAAATTTTGGACTAGAAGGCCGAAATGATCGAGGAGAAACACTGCTGAGTTTTTTGCTGCAGAACAATCTATTCCAAATGAACAGTTTCTTTTATAAAAAACCTAACAGAAAGTGGACATGGAGAAGCCCGGATGGTCGAACGAAAAATGAAATTCATCTCATAATCACCGACAGAAGGTACACAGTTTTAAAGACGTAACAGTATTAAACAAGCTAGGTACTGGAAGCGACCACAGGATGGTGCAAGCAAAAATAATGATTGATGTCGGTAAAAAGCGATACAGGATGATTAGGAAGACCGCCAGCAACAAACCATGGACAAGCCCATCAGACTTAATTGGATTTCAACAATGCATTACCGATAAGCTGAATGATGCTGAACAAGAAGAAAACATCAATAATTTAAATGAAACCATCACCACCGCCCTATTAGAAAGTCAAAGTAGATACTGTCCAACAACTCAAAAGAAAACAAAACTGAGTGAAGCCACTATGCGACAAATGCAACAAAGAAGAGCAATGAGAAGCGAAGAGCTTACTACTGTCGAAGAGTTAAGAGAAATTAACAATCAAATATTAAAGGCAATCAGACAAGACATTAGAATATTCAACCAAAAACAAATTGAACAAACAATAGAAAACAACAAAAGCATGAAAAACTCGAAAAAGGGAAAAGGCAAGTAACAAAGATTAAAGACAAACAAGGACACATTACAACAAACAGGGAAGAGATGTTGAAAGTAGTTGAGAACTTCTATCATCTACTATATAAAAGCCAAAAAAAGAAATAAATTTAGTGCTGAATACGGAACCAGAGATACTGAAGTGTGAAAAGGGCATCATCAACCAAAAAACATTACCTGATATCACCCTAGACGAAATAAATTTAACCTTAAAAAAATGAAGAACAATAGGTCTCCTGGAGAAGACTGTGTTATTGCTGATGCAATCAAGATTGGTGGTAACTGCTTACTCGAGAAAATAAAAGATCTTTTTAATCTTTGTTTTTTTAACAGCGCCATTCCAGACAAGTGGTACAACGCCATTGTGATATTAATCCATAAAAAAGGGGGCACAACTAAACTAGAAAAACCGACCAATAAGCCTACTTAGTTATCTCTATAAACTATTCACGACAATAATTACTACACGATTGGAAAACAAGTTAGATTTCTATCAACGTATAGAACAGTGGCTTTCGCGGTGGATTCAGAACCTACGAGCATCTTCAAAGTATAAAAACAATAATTGAAAAATCGATCGAATACAATAGACCGCTGGTCCTCGCCTTTCATAAGGCCTTCGACACCATCGAGCTGGATGCAGTCCTAGAATCACTACAAGAATGCCGTGTCGACTATTGCTACACAGGGCTAATATATAACATCCATAGGAATGCTACCATGATAGTAAGACTGCACGAAAACACCAACTCCATTTAAGTCGGAAGAGGAGTGTGACAAGGAGATACTATGTCACCCAAGTTGTTCATCACCGTTTTGGAGCACGTCTTTAAAATGCTTGATTGAAAGGAAAAAAGTTTAAATATAGATGGTCAAAACTTAACAAATTTGCATTTCACAGACGATACAGTACTACTGTCTGCTACAAGGTCTTCAGGAAGTGTGTACTAAGGTCGGACTAGAAATGAAAATATCTAAAACAAAATTTATGACAAATCTAGTTCCAAATAAGAATATAGCTGTTGGTGATTGGAAGTGGAGCTTGTGGACAAGTACACATATCTCGGCCATGAAATACGAATATCGAGAGACAATCAAACCTGCGAATTGCAAAGAAGAGTTATCCTCTCTTGGGCTGCCTATGGAAAACTTAAAGATGTTTTTAAAAGCAACCTCCCAATAAGCCTAAAACGAAGAGTTTTAAATCAGTGTATTTTACCTGTTACGACTTATGGTGCTGAGACCTTAACTCTGACCATCGCTTCTGCCAAAAGGCTGAGAATAACCCAGCGTAAAATAGAGCGATCGATGCTTGGTGTGTCATTGCAGGACCGCATTAGGAACGAGGATCTGCGAGCAAGAACAGGAGTCACAGATGTTGTATACCAGACAGCTAAGTTAAAGTGGAACTGCGCTGGATATGTGGCCCACATGAAAGACGGGAGATGGACAAAAAAACTGCTAGAATGGAGACCAAGAGCTGACAAGATAAGTAGGGGAAGACTATAAATTGGATGCGGAGCCCTCAAGACAGAAAGCAGTGGGCGGAAACAGGGGAGGCCTATATCCAGCAGTGGATCCAAAGGACTGATTGATGATGATGATTCCTGATCATAGTATAGTTTTATAGGGTGTACACCTGTCAGTTTTGGCGATATTATTATTATATCAGGGCTCATTGCCATTGATGGCTTTTACAACAAATAATTTAATAATGCACAAACTGTCAGGTGTAAACCCTATGAAGCTATTCTGCTATTACCAACAATTACTAGGATTACTCAGCGTAAGGAAAAATTAAGACAAATGTAATGTTTTAGTTGTACCATTTAAAAGTAAGGGAAATTAAATTTTACCTTTATTGATCACCCCGTAGAAAAAGGGTTTGTGGCTAAAATCCCAGTAAGCATTTCTAAAGACAAAATATTTCGTTTACTTTATTATAAACTCCTCGACAAAATTAGGGGAATACTTGAAATAAAGAGAACCAGCGCCAGCAGCGGAAGCACAGCCTTTGTTTGTATTCAGGAGCAGTAATCAGGCTTACAGCGTCATTAGTATCCATGATCATGCGCTGCTGGTAATCGCTTGCTTGCTCGTGGACGACTATACAGTGTGTCCAAGATAAGGATGCACAGCATGGGGATCTTGGAAACGGTAAGAGATACAGCATCGGTTAAATGGGATGAAAGTTGGCTATTTATAGGACCGTCTTGGTGGCGTTTGCAAAATCTTAGATAGTTTCAGAGATATTTTAAAAAAGTAGATTTTTGGATTTTCGCTATTATTTTTTCTTTTCTTTATTTGAAGAGATATCGGAAAACTAAAACCACTTTTCCATTGCCACTTTTTGTTCTCTATTAGAATACGCTAACAAAATTCCTGTACAACGTTTCGGTTTCGAGTAATCATCATCAATCTTATTTTTTCAAATAGGCGGAAAACAATTGAAAATTGTTTTGGATAGCTCTTGTTGTCACGATTTTAATGATGTAAACATGAAAGGGTTATTTTGATTTCTTATGCTATAAATTAATGCATTCTGCAGTACCCTGGCCTGCACGATCACCTGATCTAACACCGTTAGATTTCTTTCCTCTGGGGTTATGTCAAGAATCATGTGCTCAACCAAAATTTTGAAGATGAACAGCAATTATTACAGTTGGTCGCAGCAGTGTTCAACACAGAAAAATCAAAACCAAAATAACCCTATCATGTTTACATCGTTAGAATCGTGACAACAAGAGCTATTCAAAAGAATTTCCAATTGGTTTTCCGCCTCTTTTAAAAAATGAGGTTGATGATGGTTACTCGAAACCGAAACGTTGTACAGGAATTTTGTTAGCATATTTTAATAGAGCACAAAAAGTGGCAATGGAAAAGTGGTTTTAGTTTTCCGATATCTCTTCAAATAAATAAAAGAAAAAATAACGAAAATCGAGAAATCTACTTTTTTTTAAATATCTCTGAAACTATCCAAGATATCTAGATTTTACAAACGCCAACAAGAAAGTCCTATAAATAGCCAACTTTCATCTCATTTAACCGATGCTGTATCTCTTACCGTTTCCAAGATCCCCATGCTGTGCATCCTTATCTTGGACACACTGTAAATTGATAATTAAATTCTACCCATTACAAATTTGGAAAACAACCTGCTTTTCTCTACATAAACATTAATTCCGACGCAACAACTTATACCTAATCTCAAATATAAACGGCAATAGAATACGAATGCTGCGTGAAACGAATCACTGATGGTTGCTGCCAACCCTTCAGGAACTTTATGGTTCATGTGCTACCACCTGCTGACTGCTCCTGAACACAAGCATTATCTTTTATTAAAAAAGCTAATAACATTTTTGTAGGTGGTGTTAAGAGATCTATTTGACTATTCTGTAGTTATTACATTATATCTCTGTTCCATTCCCTTTCTTGTGGATATGTTATTATGGCAGTTCTTGCTCTGAAATTTCTGAAAAAAAGAAAAATCTTCCCAGACTTTTTTTATCAACTCATACATTTTGTTAAGATTTCTTCTTCATGCTTTATCATTTCTGAAGTTATTTTATTTTCCCTAGAACTTTTGCTGTCTTTCATATTTTATTCCTTAAACCTTCTATTGTGGGTGTCTATTTCTACTCCTGTATTTTCATTTGTTTCTTGTTAAGGTTGAGTTTTCTTCCGTTTAATAATACATCAAAGTGTTTTTTCGTCTATTCAAAATTTGATCATCATCTTCGATCAGGTTCCCTTTTTTGTTTCCGTAGTACTCAATGTTTAGTTGAAGATTTCTTCTTGGTTTCTTTACTTCTTGATGAAAGTTTTTTATTTTATTTGTCTTTATAGGTACATTTCTCTATAAATCACTTATTTTGTTCTTCTTATTACTTCTGTTAGCAGTTCTGTAGGCATTCTTTGCTCTTTTTTAGTCCGTAGTATTCTCTTGTATTTTCTTCTTCCCCTCTTCTTAGCATCTTCTCTTGGGCATGATTTCTTTTTTCTAAAATTTCTCAAATATTTTCACTAAACCACTGTTTTCTTTGTTCTTTCTTCGTTGAGACTACCTCTTACACAAAAACAACCATGTAGCTAAATTATAGTGGTGTCAATGATCGGGCCAGGACTTTTTTGTGGCTCTGTAAAAAACTAGTAACTTTCACCCGATATCTTTTACCTGCACCCACATAGTATCTTTGACAATGTTTGACGTGGAGAAGGCTTTACTGTACAATGTGGTATACTCTCAGATAACTAAGCTTCTAAATATATAGGAACTGGACCAACTCGATATTTGCCTTTACGCAGTTCTTTTTTAAATTTTGTTAATGAAAGTAAACAAGATTAATACAATTAGATCGTGTAACATATCAAATACATACCTGACTATAGGGTTAAAACCAATTTTAGATGTAAGAAGTACTAACATTTTTACAATTTTTTGTGGCTAATAAGCTAAACTTAAGTTCATAACCATTTAAAAAAAATGGAATTTAAAACAGTAAATTCAAATTTGTAGTTTGAGCAAAATGTCACTACTCATTACTGTAGATTGATTCAGTGCACTCAACTAATAGGTATAATTTACAATGCATGAAATAAACACTCCTCTTATTAATGTAAACATTCTAACAATAAACAAAATAAACAGATCTAATTTTAAAGTTTCTATACTCACTGTCCACAGTGGACCAGCAGTTTTAGAGATTTTTCTAAGCGGTACAAAGATGCCATTTGTAGTATAATGATGATATTGAAGATCCTTCATGAAAAAATAAAAAGAATTTGGAGATGGTTTCTTCTTCTTGTTAGGCATATTCTTGATCTCACCTGAAGCAAATTATAAGAAATATCACGTATGTATTAATTGAGTGCATTGATTGGTAGTGAAGATAAGGGTTAGCACATGTCAGCATAACATTTCAATTATATTTTTAAAAATCACTGAGATAGTGAAATTGAAAATTACATTGATTCCTATCTAATTGGCACCACTGATACCAATAATTATACCCAAATAATTTTCAATGTATTTTTACTCTTAAAATCTTATCGACGAACTTTACAAAATTTCGTAACTGAATTCGTATATGCCATTCGTTTGTTGTCATGTTTATAAATGTTTCTGGGTCTAGTGGACTGTGAAATCATGCTTGCGGCTGCATTTGCCGCCTTTTGAAAACAGGATATGTATTAGAATGTTTGTCACGTTACACGCATTGCATCGTTGTTATGATGGTTGCCTAATCTTGTGTTTCTTAAAAACTGATAATAACTAATCTAATAAAGTATTGAAGAACATATTCTTTTCGATGTCAGTAGCTAAGAATAAAGAAAGATAATTACAAAATAAAGGAAATATGGACTGCAATTTATTAATCAAGTTTATTCATATGCTCACACTAAGAACTTGGAGTAAAAAGACAAATCCAGTAAATCCTCGTTCATATTGTTTTCAAACGCATGTACAATATTCACTTCGACTACGATAATCTGGCGGTATAAACAATCTTCTGGCAAGTACTTAAAGGAATATTCGTTTGAAGTGAGGTTTGTGGATTTTCTTCGATTACTTGTCTCACTTTTTCGACAGCTTCAGCACTCACAACAGGTCTTCCTGAAAATTTACCATTCTCAACAAATCCTGTTCTAGCAAATCAACTAACTCTTATTATCATTATTATCCCTTGAGAGGAATGTAAAGCAGGGGGTCCATTTTGTCACTATGATGTTGGTTGTTTTGGAGATCAATTTATTGATGTTTTTTTTTTAAAAAAAGTTAGCAATTTACTAGATACTCACCAAAAACAGAAATATTTGATTATTTAAATGGGATATCTTAAAAACGATCAAAGGTAGAGAAAAACGGCAAGGGAAGGTTTTAGAGAATTTACCCCCTCAAAGTAAAAAGATCATTTTCAGGATCGTCTTTTGTTTTATTTCAGCGGTAGAACGTAAACGCAATTTTTTTTAAATAGAACACCTACTTGATTTTCATGTTACTGGATAGCAGGTTTTAAGTTCTTTTCAGTAATATATTCGGTAACATAAAAATGAAGCAGGCATTCTATTTAAAAATATTGCGTTTATATTCCAATGCCAAAATAAAACAAAAGACGATCAAGAAAATTAGCTTTTTGTATTAAAGGGTAAATTCTCTATAAAACCTTTCTGCCGTTCTTTTCTGTCTTTGGTCGTTTTTGAGATATTACCACTTAAAAAATCAAATATTTTCATTTCTTTCAAAAAACACAAACATTAGTCAATTAATCTCCAAACTACGCAACCCTTTTCTAATTTAAGGAGGTACAGGACCTTAGTGAAAATGATGAAAACATCATGAAATTTTGAGGATCAATAAAAATATTTATAATATTTGTTGTCTGAAAATTTTAGCGACCTAGGGTTCATAGTTTTTTTATAAAAAAATTATATAAATAGCCAATTATAACATTATAACAGCATATATCAATACTGTTAGCTATGAAAAAATGATGACACTGCTCTGAAAAACATGTGCATAAAAAAAATTTTCGAAATTATTGAAAAAAAAATTATGTCAAGGATTCTTATTTATAAAAATAATTAACTTTAAAAAACTAATTTTTAAAAATCAGTCAGCCATAGTTAATGTGGGTTATGTTGACGGCAACGTTGCAACGGCGGATTGAGAGAGAAATTCAAAATTCAAGATCGTATTTCAAAAAATAAATGTTAAAAGTTTTTAAAAAACTTTTATTATATAAGACATAACAAAATTAAATAATAATTCCTAATAAATAAATTATTGCCTAATTTTTTTAATATTGCAAAAATAATTAAACGTTTTATAAAATTGTAGTTTTTAAAATTTTTAAATAATTCAATAGGTTAGTGGTAGTTTTTTTTGACTTAGACACTCGAACTTACTTTTTTGTCCAGACTTGTGCTGTGCAATCCATTGGTTATAAATTTTTTCAGTGACTACCTTTCCAAAAATAACGGTTTTTTTCTTCGTTCATTTTTTATTGCTTTCAAGAATCTTGTTAAATAAATTTCACCTCTGCTTTATTTGTAAACATACACAATATAATACCGTGGACGCATGCGCAAACACGGTTAAAGTTGTTATGCTGCCGAACTTTTTAATTATTTTTTAAAAAATATTTTATAATAAAAAATTAATTATTTCATGTAAATTTAATAGTAATTATGAATCATTTTGTAATGATTTGATAATTACATACATAAAAGAATAATTTCAACAAGCCAAAAGTCATTTAATCACAAGTTGAAATATTAATTTTTAAAAGTACAATCCGAAAAAAGTTTATCCTTTCCATAGTGCATACTAATTACAGGTACCTACCGCGGAGTAAACTTTCTAAATTGACTGTACGTCCTGTATACCACCTTAACCGACTTCGCATATCTTGCGAGATCCCAATGGTGAGTTTCGAATTTGAAACACACTTCGAGAAAGCTGTGGTTGTGCGTAATCTTATTACTTATTAGAAAGCTTGTTAGACGTACCCCTTTAGGGGATAGAATATCCTCTTTTTAAAAGAGTTCTTAATTTACATTAAATCTTATTATTCTGTTATAATATGGAAAATACAATTATACGTGGCGTTTTCTTCAGGTTTCAAGATAGAAGGAACCCCTCTTTCTAACTTAATACCTGACAAGCCGCATAACTTTAAAATTCCAAAGCAAACGCGATCCAGAGAGTTTGATCATTGCGATAATCATATGTTATCTCAATCCAGTACATTTTCACGTACAGCTCAACTAGTTAACATTTACATATTTTAAACTTCAAGGATTTGGTGACGCTAGGTTTTATTGTAATAATAAAATTGTCAATATGCGACTGTCACAAATTAATAAAAATAAGTACTTGTACTATAAAATTTGGTTTTGTTTCATGATAAAGCCATAAACACGATTATTAAAAATATAGCAACAGCAGGCCCTAAAACATAAACTTCCGAGTACCTCTTGCTGCATATGCACTTGTTGCTACGTACCGAAAAGTAAAACAAATGTGGATTTTAAAAGTTACACATGTCAATCAACGGTTATACACATATATAGAATGTTAAAAACATACTAATTTACGCACAGAGATACAGATGCATTTTTTAAATTACAAAACTTTTAAGGTAACATAATAATATTAGATTATTTATTCTTCTGCTTCTGCAGTGCGGCATGTAAGTGGCGTCTAATATCATAATCCTGTTAGTATAATATTCTTGTAACTATTTAAAGTTAAGGTACGATTTCATTACAGAGATGCAGTACTTTTTTCTTTCTAAAAGATTTTTAGATTCTTACCTCGAGAAAATTAATTGTTCACTATAATAATAATAATAACAACAACGCGGCAAATGGCTAATTCTTCTTCCTAATTCTTACTTTTATCTTACGCGTTTAAAAATAAACAGATCGGATATGAATCACGGGTGCGAACGGTGCGAACTGTGAAGTTGGCTTCATTAGCTTTATAATTTTATAACATGTTTCAGTTGCAGTTGCACAAATTGTAGTCAGCCAATCAAATAATCAATAAAAACAGTTTAATAAACGAGGATAAAATTTCAACAGATTCCGTTAGAGAAAAATCCAGTTTATAATAAAATTCCGGATATAATATAACTAATACATGATATTTCAAAGAGTTTTGCTTCACATGAAATACTCTTACTGTTAATTTATGTCTGACTGTTTTGCTTTTTGGGGGGGAATCCCCTGTGACATACGTACACAATAGCACAGGTTCTATGCTGTGACAATAGTAACAGTACCTGTCATAATAAAGTGAGAAATTCAAGCTTGCTAATTTGCGAGGATAATGTTTAGCCACAATGAAAATGCGTAAATAAATCATAGGTACGATGTAAGTACCGTGCGAACAAACATTACTTGAACAAACAAGAATTATAAAGAAAAACAAAAATGCTAGTAATGAAAAGAAACATTCGGTCATATCTTTGTTTTATTTCTTAATAGTTTTCTTGTAATCCGTTTCTTATTACTGTTAAATCTTCCCTGTAGAATCTTTAGAAATAAGTTGCAATACTGCGTTGTTGTCGTCACAGATTAAATAAAGGTCAGATATTTTACTCCCTATACCACCAATGTTTCCATTTCTTGTCTCTGCGCATTTACATTAGCAGCTCTGAGAGTTAAGTGGGGGGTGTTTTAAAAGAACATCTCAAGTTGTTGAAAGTTGCAGGTACACGACCACGCTGCGCTGCTTTCGCAGTACATTCAATATAGCAACAGCGTCGGGTTTAGGGGGAGGGAGGGGGGTGAAAAGATAGTGGAATGGTGCTTTTCAACAGTGTTTTGGAAATATCTCGAAAACTATTAGGCCTAGCCAAAAGTTTGTAGTATACCAAATTAATCTACATTAGATTTCAAACAAAACTGGTCCCATACATCTTTGTGCTGCAGTCAACGGTTATGGAGATACGGAGGGGGAAATGTCATTATTAAATCACTTCAAAAATCAGCCAAGTTTTCATATAAATAATAGCTTTGCATAAATTATAGAGTACATTTTATATTATCTGAACATATCTATCTGTATATACATTACGCGCCCCCTTCGTCATTTGTCATATACTATATTCCAATCTTTTACCTCATATAATATAATACTCTATATAAATCATGTTCTACATTACCGATAGTTGACTGGACCTGCATTTCCTTAATATATTATATTTTCCTCTTTTCCATTAGTCATTGTATGTTGTCCTTTTATGATAAATCACCTCTATCTGTTGTCCTATCAACAAAAAAGAAGTTTGTAAGTAGGAAGATGAAATAAAGTTAACAACAAAATATATTGTAGTCTTTATTATAACAATGAAAAATTCAATATGCTTACACGAAATTATGATAATTATGTACAATTTAAGAGGTAAGCAAATCAGCAGTCTTAAGAAAAAAAGTCATCTTCTTTCTCTTGTTCATTTTGAAGGTCACCTTCATGTATATCATTGTCAATGATCAGTGAATTTCTGTTGACGCACTCAAGTCCTGAGCAATTCCTGCACATGTTGGAGCAGTTCAGGCCATTCTTTCGACGCTCGTAGTTTTGGACACATTCGGTCTTGCAACTGCAAACAATGAGGGAGAGTAAGTCTTCAGGAGCAGCAGCGCTCGTGGTAGTAATATAATAATAATCTTTTTCCAACCTCACCTTAGCGGATCTTTCTTCACATTGCGTCAATGCTGCACTTGATGGTAAACTCTATACGAGTGTTGTTGTACAGCCTCTGAAGTGGGGGGAAGTGTAGCCAACTTGAACATGCTATGTACAGGCTGCTTTGCGATAGCCTGCAAGTAACATTGGTGACGCAGGATATCCAAATCATCAGCATATTTAGATGCAAATATGGAAAGGAAGAAAAGTTTACTAGCATCAACTAATGCGTGTGGGTTTGCGTTTGGGTCGTTGATGTTTTTCACGAAGAATGTTTATAATATTAGCAGTGAGACGCACGGAACAACGATACGAAAGCAACTGAACAAAAAACAAGGGAACTCGAGCGGCCTTGGAAGGGTAGGTGGTCCGCTGGTACCTCGTCCCTCCCCCTTTCCTTACCTCGTCCCGTCCTCTCTCAAACCCAGCCTTGGTTCGTCCTAACTATACTAAAAGACTGCAAAAAAAATAATGGAAAGAGAAGCAAAAATTACGATTTCATTATTTTTTGCCAAACTGGGAAATAATGACATATTCACCTCTTCATATCTCCGTAACCGTTGACTGCAGCACAAAAATGTGTAAGACCATTTTTGTTTGAAATCTAATGTAGATTAATTTGGTATAGCACAAACTTTTGGCTAGACATCATAGTTTTCGAGATATTCGCGAAAAACTGTTGAAAAAGACCATTCTACACTCTTTCTAACCCCTCCTCCCCAAACCCGACGCTGTATGAGGTGTGAATTTTTATCATTTACTAAGAGGAGGGTATAGAACAATTTGGCGCGGGGTAGAACTTTTTTTTTGGATGTTCTGGTTTGGTAAATTTTTGAGCTAATTTTACTGTATTATACCGGGTGTCTCAAAATAAAACCGACAACGCTTAACCATTGATTCTGGGGAACAAATGATGACGATTTATCGAAAAAAAGTTAGGTAAAAAGTTTCTCGTTTTTGAGTTATAAGCTGTGAAAGTCAACACAATCTTTTCTTAATTTTTTAATTGCGTCACACTAAATCCGTCGATTGTAATGAAATTTGGTATGTTAGCTTGTGTAGTTAAGACAATCTTTTTCCTGAAAATTAAGCTTTTTGAATGCTTGAAAAATCGTTACTAATCTCGTCACGGGTAAAGTAAATCGCATTGCCATGGAAATGAAACAAATTTTTTTTCACAATGGACGTTAACATAAGAGCTACGTAAAACTAACATAATTCGTAAAGTTGAGTTAATGAGATCCAATGATAGCATTCACAATGTATCTGCAGAATTCTTACGTTTATGTGAGTTTAGTAAAATACGTAAGAAATTATTCAACTTCTATATAAATTTTACGTGCAGGTTTAGTTAAATTAAGATTTCTTAAGTTGGTCAGTTGGTTATGCCCTGACAGCGTTTGACCTTGATGTCACTGTTGTAACCTAACCTCTAAAAATTTTATCCAGGAGTTTTACAAATAATAGGTTAATCAGGAGTAATTATTTATTTTTATCATTTTTTGCATTGTTCTATAATAATACTTCATTTCCAACATAATTCTTTTGAAGCATCCTTTCTTTTCTTTATTTCTGTTTATATGTCTCCCCCACTATCGTTTTCGTTTTCTTTTTCTCCTAAGGTTTCTGTTTTCTTCTTCTGCTCAACAACATAAGCAGTAATATTTGTATTTTACGTTCTTTATTCATTTTGTTGGTTTTGTGTGAAAAGGTTATGTTTAATATTGTGCAATTTCATATGTCAAAACAAAATGTCAAACTTAACTTCGCATTTGCGCAGTATGATACATTCCCACGTTAAATTACGTTCATTGTATACAACTTTTCCATTCGTAATGTTCACGTACGTTTTACGTTTTACGTAGCGCTTATGTTAACGTCCATTGTGAATAAAGACTTATTAAGCTGGATATTCCAACAGTACTCTTTTACTAGCGTAATAGTTTCGTACTTACTGTAAGTTTACTAAAACGTACTTAACAATCTTTATAAAAAAAATAAGCAAAAAGACTTTTAACAAATGGTTTAAGTTAAATTATACAAAACAAATATAATACAAATGATATGAAAATCAAACAATGAATCATGTGTTCGAAATATCCTCCGTTATAGCGGATGCAGACTTGAACTCGTCGTAGGAGGGACGTTCTTATATTTCGAAAAATGCTTGGAGTTTGCCAAATTTCTTGAAATACATTCAATATTCTGTTCCATAACTCATCTCGCGTATTAACAAGGGTGTGATAAACTTGATCTTTTAATGAACCCCAGAAATAAAATAAAAGAAATATCTGGCCATTTAATTGGAGCATTACTACCTCCACCAATCCACCTACCAGGTAAATTTTCATTTTCCTAACTGGAACGGTGAAATGCGGAGGGGCCCCATCGTGCATCAAGATCATTAGATGGCGTACTGCTAAAGGTAGGTCGTCCAATAAATCCGGTAGTGTAGTTTGCAGAAACTCCAAATAAGACTGACCGTTCAATCTTTCTGGTAGCACAACCGGATCAATTTAAATATCTCCAATAATTCCCGTCCAAACATTAATAAAAAAAACTGCGGTTGAAAAGAACTTGGTCGGGCTTCGTGAGGATTTTCATCACTCCACACATGAAGGTTGTGAAAATTAATAATACCATTTCTTGTGAAACATGACTCATCCGTAAACAAAATTGTCTCCAGGAAATCATCTTTTCGGACAAAGCGATTGATAAGCCATTCGCAGAATTCCATTCGAAAAGCATAATGTTCTTCCTGCAAAACCTTGAACAGGCTGGAGGTGATAAGGCCGTAGCTGCTGCTTTTGCAATACTCGATGGACGATGTCTTTTTTAACATCAAATTGCTTTGCCAGACTGCTAACTTTCCTTGGGATTTTCTTCTACGGCATGCAGAATTTGTTCCTCGTCTTCAACATCTAACTGACAAGGTCGACCAGAATTACTAGCAACCTTCTTAGCTGTTCTGAATTCTCTCAATCTTTGGTCCACCGCAGCGAATGTGGTATGATGAGGAGTACGCCTATTCGGAAATCTTTCGGCATACGTTCTTGTTGCAGCCCGACAATTCATCCGACACTCGACCAATATTAAATGCGTGTCCGCGTATTCGTTAAACGAATATTCCATTATTTAAAATCAGAACAACAAAACACAAAAAGCAAATAATAATAACAACACACAAAAAAAATGAAAAATTAGAAAGAAAACAATGGAATAATCGACAAAACCTAACAAAATTACAAGTGTCAAATTTGCAAATCATACAAACAGTAAAGGCCCATTTAAAACCACTTCGAAAGCGGCGTACTTTAGACTCCAATTCTGAATTGTACCGATGCATCAATTTTTGTTATTTGCAATTACAACTTCAAGAATGAATTTCTGAGTAATGCCATCTCTTAGAATATTAATACAGAGTTCTAATTTGCTAGCTTTCGTTATTACTGGCATAACCTTTTGATGTATTTAAGTTATGTTTATGTAGAATTGTATGTACCCCAGTATGTTCTTGTTTTGCATTGGTTACGTTTTAGATAACCAATGTGGTATTGCCTTTTTAACACCAGTACAAAGCTAAATTACCTAATAAGGCAACTAACATCCATAATTATATAATCTACAAAAGCCATTTAAAACCAACATTTCAAAAAAATTTCAATTTCACATTTATCTGGAGTTGTAATAACTAAATATTTTTGTTTCTATTTTAATTACAAAATTCATTTTCAGGTTCGCAGCTTTTTACAAATAAAAAACCTAATAAAAACCAATTTTACGACTTTTTGGGTTATAACAAAATTACAATTACAATCAAAACAAATAACCAATAATAAGGCAAATTGCGCATGCATCAAAGCTAAATTTAATTGAAACTTAAAGTGGAGATTGCATCAGTTTGCATGCTTCAACTTCGCCACGGAAGTCAAAGTTTAGCCAAGTCGACAGCGAATTTTTAATGTAAATACCTACCAGTGAAACCACGAAATTCAGAGTTCGTGGTTCAAGTGTGCCGTTAGTGAATTGGTTGTAAATGGGCCTTAAAACAAAAGCAAACAATGAAATGAAATAAAATGAAACAATTTTTCAAGCATTCAGAAAAGCTTAATTTTCTCGAAAACGGCTGAATTTACGAAACAATTGCAACAGGTGGATTTTCTTGCAGAAGAAGTGAACTTTTAAATAATAGTCCTCAAATTTTAAAATCTCACCCATAGAAACAGTTCTAGATCTTCAAAGAGAGGTGTGAGAAATAGCCACAAGTAGTAATTGCCATTATTTGAATTAATTACTCCCGCCCTGGATGACTGTAAGCGGTAGAGAAGGAATGCGTGCGCTGCTTCGTGTTGTAGACAAGGATACAATGTGGTCCAGTTGAAGTAAATCTGCTTTCTAATTTTTTACCTGATTTAATTACGAATTACGACGCTATAACCGAGGAATTTGCCGAAATCAGTTACTCAGTTATAAACTATGTTTTACACTGTCTTTAGTTTTAGTATAGGTTTGCTTTCATTGTTACATTTATTAACGTTATGCATATTTCTTATTGAATTTTTGAAATAAAATATTTGTATTTTATCAAAAGGTATTTTTACAGAGCGTTTTTACAGAACCATGTGTACGAACAGAACGTTATACTACACATGCAAACGCAATTACGCAT
>VTPC01002631.1:0-10507 GCA_011009095.1 Ignelater luminosus | reverse complement strand
CTACCAAAAATATCTTGGGGCACTTTACACCATTTATGAAGCGTGACGGATAAATAAAGAATACTAGAATACACTGCCACATTTTTATTTCAGTTTTCACTCGCCCATTAAAATGTTTGATCCTCTTTGCGAACTTGCATAATTTACTCTACACCATTTCCAGCTAAGGTTGCCGCTTTATCAAGTCCTTTGGTTGTCTGTGTTAAGCTTGCGAATTCCATCGGCTGGTTAGATTCCTACTATAATTGTCTATAAGACATCGAAGCAGCACTTATTCTGTGTAGTCGGTCTTCTGCATTCGCACAAATCTGTTTTTGTCAGCATATGAAGGTGAATCTATTAGCGTTGGAGATTCCCATGTTCCATTGCGTCAGTTCTTTTCTAAATAACTGCATCTGTTGTGAGCTCGTCTGCTCTTCCGTTTTCCATTACCGTACTACACGTCTTTTTGCTTTTTTCTTCTTTCAATCTGACCCAGCCGGTGTTTAATTTTACCTCCTTGATACTTCTTATCGCGACTTTGGATTTTTGTCAAATTTCCCGTTTTATCTACTTGTTATCAGCCCTTTGCTTTAGATGTAGATCGGCAGGTGTTTACGGATGAAACAAGGATCTCACGGGAATACTAGCAAAAAAGATATGTCAACCCGGAACGATCCTGGCATAGTAAGTACAATTAGAACAATAAGACAAGACAAGTCAAAGTTAATTCCCCGTTTTAAGCTCCCCGTAAAGCTACTTCAGCCCAGTTGTTAAATTTAGTGATTCACGACGCAGATCACGTTCATTCCACGTTCTTCTCCGGCACGTTTGCTCGCTATTCTTGTTGGTTGTTGGCAAAGGCAGTCTCAAAGTTGGAAGCCTGGATGGTGAGTGACTTCGTTCTTAGTTCGCGAGGCTCTGGCGGTTGCGGTTTTGCGGAGAACGAGTTCTGTATGTATTGATGGATATGGATCCGTGGGTAGTACTGCTCCGGCATTCGCCAAATCACTAGAGGAAACCACGGCAAAACCCTAGTGAGAATAGGCGGCTCGGGGATGCCCTAGGCCTTCCGAATACGAACGTAGCTGTCGGGTCGCTACTACGCGGCTCGGTATTCGCGGAGGGTAGGCGGTGATTTACCTGAAAATGAGAGGGGTGTCCAACAGGATGTTCAACAACTCGGGAGGGAGATTTTCGGCACGTCTCATCATCACATGATGAAAATGTCGAGAACATGCTCTCTGTTCTGAATTACCGCCCTGCTTACAAAGCGACTCCTCATGAGTTCGAGGCGCCCATCGACAGGAGGAATCCCGGCTATGTAGTAAACCTGCTCCGAATGGTGGTGGCGCTCCAAGCGGAATATCCTCCTGTAGATGGCCCTCTCCTTCTGTTGGGGTTTCCTGATCGCATATGGCGCAAGGGCTCCGAAGACAGTAAATCTGTAATCAATTACGGGGCTGATGAATGTTTTGTAGATGTGAATTAACATCCGGGGATGGCAGCCTGGAATATCACCGCAGAGTCTGGAGAGCAAACCGCTGTGCTGCTGGACAATGTCCAGGCATCGCCTCAGCTCGTCATTCTACCTCAGCGTGGGGGTGAAAGTAATGCCAAGATACTTGACAGATGGCGAAAGTAGGAGGCGTGAGCCCCATAGTTTCAGGCGAACATCATAGGGGTCAAATCTGGCGGTCCGGGTATAGCTGCTGTGGTGGAAAATTAATTAATTAAAAAATGAGGGATTAAAATTAATCTTGTTATACCAATGTAATTTTCACGATTATTATTTTGCGGAAAATAGACAGAGTTTCAAACCTCTTCAGATCCATTCAACATTATATTATTAAAGCACCTGGTTGACTAGATCAACAGACAACATAGACGGCGTACTTTGATCGCAGTGTGGAACCTTTGCGATTTATGGACTTATCAATAGATTAAAGGCGTAATTCTGTAATATAATAACTTATAAAGTAGGTATCAGACTTGACAAACAAGTCTGACAACTACAAATAAAAAATAGTATTCGAAATCAATCATAGACTTTGTGCTTTTCTTACCTCAACTAATTATTATTATTATTTGATTGGAAGAACCTCAAAAGCACATTGACAGCTTGATGAAAAGCATACCACCTCCTATTGAAAAACGTTTTCGCTTATATGTTACACAGAAACACTAACTAAAATATTGACATATAATATGAATAGAAATAGATTTTACAATGAAGTAACTTTTAATAAAGTTAACTATTATCATTTTTTGTTTTTGAAATCATTCGTAAAATATTTTTTGGGAGCAAGCATAAATTAACCAATAACAGAATAGTTTGAATATTTTTATTATTATAGGAATTTTACAATTTATTATTTCCTTCTTGTCTATGAAGATTCCTAATGGATAATGATCCGATTCATCTTTAATTGCGTGTTTAGAAGTTTAGCCTCGAAAAAGGTTTTTTTATGTTTACGTAATAATAATTGTTATGAAAATTTTTGCAACAAATTATACCCTCATATTATTTTGTTGTTACATTATTTATATTTTTACATCCAAATTACTCGATGACTTGCGAAATTTTTTTAATGATTCTTTTTCAACTTTTCAATAAACATTTTGTTTACGCTCAGGTGATTATATCCTGCACATTATCTAGTATAATGGGTTTCTATGACCATGATGGACGGAAATCTGGAGATAATGGATTACCGGTCATACATAAATAATAACTGTAACGTGGATTTGCCTAAGGACAAATTATTGTTTTAAATGAAATAAGTATAGGTTCATGTATTTTGACAGACACGCGTTTCCTTCATATCTACGATATAATTTATTAATAAGCGTTAGTAGAATCGTTATAATTTATAAACTTAACTGTTTTGTCAGATTTACATAAATGTTTGTTAAAACAAAGTTTGCTATGATTTTAAACAATAAAGAACTAGACGAATCCTTTATTTAGTATAAATATCAAACTATTTACTACTAAATTTGACAGAGAGTTCTTCTGTTTATTCTCCGATCTTTCTAGTGCTCTGATTGTATGACTGTACTTGTTTTTCGAGTCTTTTCAGCTCCTTGCTCTTGTTATATTTCTATATGTTCTTACTTTTATCGTCGTATAAATTCTATAAACTCCATCCTGGTAAGGGGCATAGGCCGTGGCCAGCTATTGTGATAAAACTTTCAAGAAATGATATCCTAACACATAATCAATATCTTGCAGATTATACTCAATTACTCGTATTACAGTATTTGATCAATACTGCATTGTTTTGTAGCAAATATTTCTTGAGTGTAAACAACTGCACATTTGCAGGGTATGAACGGAAATAAACCCCAAGTATCGACCTGGCTTTGCAAGATTTTAGATACTCTAGGACTTAGAAAATCAAGAATTCTAATGTTGTCATAGTTGTCATCGTGCATTCAAAGCTTCTCTCACGGCATTGCCTTCTTAGGAAACAGTGTTTCTTTGAATAAAGGGCTGCCGACTGGAAACTGATAAGACAGTATATGATAGAAAAAATGATGAGACACGGAAACTGATAAGACAGTACCCAATAGAAAAAATGATGAGACACGTGTAGCAATGTAAGATGTCCCTGGCATACTCCACCAAGATAGCACTTTTGTTATTTCTTGTAACTCACTAAGAACGTTTTGAAGAGATGATTACCGGTTCTATTAAATGAGAAATAGAAATGAGCATGGTTTCCAGAAAACGCCTCTTAGATAAGGCCACACTTGAATACTTATTTGCAAAAGAGTCCTATTACTGTTGAATGTAATCGTTTTCCTAAATTTAACCTTCTATCCATACATCCTGCCCAAAGTGCAGAATTGTGATTATATTGAAACGGGGAGACCAATTTATCAGGGGACAAGATATTCCGATGTAATAGATTATGAAAACTTTCCAGAATACCAGCACACGTAACGTATGTCAGGGAAAAATTGATATTAGCTAGATCTGGAATTGGACGCGAGATGACAAGTTCTTAGTGATTTTAAAAACTATGATAAGATTTACAAATTCAGAAGCTTTAGAAGAATCTTTAGTTACCAGGCCTTGTCAAAGATGGGCTTAATACCGATAGTTCTTCGAATTTATTTAGTCTTGAATGGCGTTTGCTACAATTCAACACGTTGCAAGGATTGAATAATCGTAATTAACTCATCTGTCAGGTTCTATCCAGTAATTGTAAGTAAAGAGGAAATTAATATCTATATCTACATTTCTACATATTACCAGTTGATCAGTGTCTTGTTCGTTAAAGTCTTAATAGATACCTTAATTCTTTTAGTTTTTTCAACAGTATTGGAACTGTAACACAAGAATCTTTTCTCAATCACAATATTATGTCCATTTTCAAACTAGTTCATTTATTGATTCCTACAAAAAAAAACGTTGCTTTTTATAGATTAATGTTATGTTAGACATCTCAATGTGCATTTGCTTTCACAACATAACTATTTTTTACTGGCATGAATTGTTTTCTTTATATTACATTAACAAATTTCCTTTTTCATTGAACAGACTTGCAGCCGTAAGCGGCAAGTTGTTGTGTTGAGGTTGGCTTTTTAGGGCTAACCTCGAGGTTAGCCTGGGCCGCAGTCTCACGGACCCACTTATGCTCAGTTAAGACTTTAGAGCAGCTAATACATAGTAGATTGAGTAAACCAATTAATTGATAATACTGATTGATTAGGTTTCCAATTTTTCTTTTTATACACAATTGACATGCTGACATAATAACAAATTACAAACTAGGTAACACAAAAGAATAACAGTTCTGTAAAATATGCAGTTATAACATTATTACATCACATTTTAAAATATAAGCATTCTGTATTTACTATATTTTATACATCTAGGTTATCTTTTCAATGACCTAAACTTTTTGTATTTACTTTATGAAGTAAGGTGATACGCCTTTATATTGCGTGAACCAGAATTTGCAACTTGTGCATTCTTTTCTTTATGAAATGCACTGTAGGTGTTTTGCAATGACCTACAATCTTCTTTATTAATTTGTTGTTAGACCATATTTTCGGATTGGTTCCGTTGAATTAAATCTCCATACTATTCTTTGAAACTGCTGATCCTCCTCATGGACTTGTGTTTGACGATACATTTTTTCTATGTCGACTTTGAAGGCTATTTTGTACGTTCTCCAGCGCAGTAGGATGTCTGCAAGCTCTTTCTGTAGACGTGGTCCTTTGTGCATCTTTTCATTCAAGCTGTCGCCATTAGATGCCTTAGTAGACGCGTCGAATACCACTCGTAATTTGGTACTTGTGCTGTCCGCTTTAATTACTGCTTGGTGAAGGATATAGTATCTCCCTTGGTCTTCTTCCCCTTTCGGGATGAGTTTCGTATGTCCAAGCTTTAAGTATTCTCGCATGAACTTATGATATTGTTGGCCCACTTCTTCCTCCTTTGAAAATTTTTTCTCTTGTCGGAGCATCCTTGCTATTGCTTTGGGTTTTGATGTTGCCAGTGTCTCTGTTGTGCTTTTGAATGGTAGGCGTACTGTGTAGGTTCCATCTTGGTTTCTTTGCGTTGTTTGGCTGTAGTATTCTTCACATGCCTTTTCATCTTTTTTAACTCCCGTGGTTGATTCACTTCTTTCAATTCCCAGAATTTGGTTAATTGTTTATCTTCATTGATGCATATGACCATACTGACGACATTGATGTTGCTACATGCTTCTTTTGCTGCTCCCGACAGAATCCAACCGAATTCTGTGTGCTGGCCCATTATTCCATCTTTACTTTTGTGTAGACCAGCCAGTGCGAAAGTGCTGATGTCTTTTGCTCCTAGTATAATATCTATTGGTCCTGGATATGCAAATGTGGGGTCGGCTAATATGCGATTGTTCTATTCATTTATATCACTCTCTAGTGGCTTTCTTGGTAATGCGTTGGTTAGTTTTGATAAAACCAATAGGGTTGTGTTCAACCGGAAGTTACTGGTGAACCTTGGTACCAGTTGTGCCTTAATTTGAGTGGTGGTTGTTTTGGGTTGCTCACTTCCCAGTCCTGACACTTCTGCCTTGACCTTGCGTCTTGGCAGGGCTAATAGTTGAGCTGCTTGCTCGGTGATGAGCGATGCTTGAGAACCTGTATCTATGAGTGCTCTCGGAATCTCGTATCTTTTTTGCTTGTATTAGTGCAGTTGCAGTTGCCGTGCGACATTGCTGCTCACGTGTTGTGATGAGCGTTCTCTTGGTCGATTTGCTTGCTGCCTTGGTTGACCTTTATGGAGCAGGTGGTGGTGTGCTTGGTTACGCTTATAGCATTTTCTCCAGCAGTGATATCTCGGGTTGCTGTGGTGCGTTTAACATTTAAAGCACAGGTTATTGTCCTGGGCGATGCGGTACCTCTCGTTGACATGTAGATCGAGGAATTTCTCACAATGATAGAGTTTGTGGTTTGGACCATTGCAGCGTGGTTTATTGATTTCTGCGGTTGCTGCTGATTGTGCAATCTTGTTTTTTGATTCTATCATTGCTTCTAAAAGTTGGAATCGTTTTTGAAGAAATTTGACTAAATCCTCGTAGTTTTGGACTTCGTGGGAGTTTTCTAACGACTGCTCATACAGCCGGTTGATTTCTGAATCCCATTTCCTGACGATTATACGTGCTATAATTGGACCCCAAGATGCGATGTCGATGGATAGATTTTTAATTGCTTCCAGACATTCTGTTATGGTATCATGAAGTCGCTTAATTGTTTCTGCTAATTCTTGTTGGATTGGCGGAAAGTCCAGAATCTTGTCTAGCAGTTTAGCGACAATCAACCTCTTGTTGTCGTACTTGGTGGTTAATAACTTCCAGGCGATGTTGTAGTTGTCTTCCGAGATGGCTAGATGCTGGATTAACCAGCTCGGTTCTCCCTGTACATGGGTTTTTAGGTAATGCATTTTCTCGATCTTTGTTAAGGTCGGTTTGGAGTGAATTATCTCCTTGAACAGGTTGTAGAAGACTGTCTGTTCATTGTTCGTAGCTCCCTGTGAATGTTGGAAGCTGTACTGGCAGAAGTGGAATGTTGTATGGTTTCTCTTTGATATGAGTGGCTTCTTCTATTTTCTTCTCCGGCTCGTTGCTGATTTCATATACTTCATTGTTGGTTGGAGGTTCTTGTCTTCTGTCCTTGTAGGTTGCGTTGTAGTGTTGTGGTAGGTCGTTGCCATTTCCATACTCGGTAGATAAACCATATCGTGCCGCATACTAACAGGATTATAATGATGGTTGCGGAATGATGTAAGATGTATGCCCAATGTGTTTCACTTAATTCTAGTTGAGCGTCTTCTTCTTCTCGCCTTATTGTTTCCAATTGATCAGAAACCTTAATGACTGGTTCCTCTTCTATTTGTGTCACTTTAATGACGGTGAATGTTGTGACTTCTGCCATCGGAAAATAACCAAATATACGTATTGATTCGTTGTCATGCTTGACTTCTGTTTTTAATAGTGGAAATGGTAGAATGGTGATGCTGGAAAGTATTTTCTTTGAGGTGGTGGTGATCACTCTCCTAATGTGGGTTGGAAAAATGATTTGATACAAGTGTCCTCGATTGTAATGTAGGTCCAGCAGGTTGAAATAGTAATTTGTTAATTCGTTGAAATAACTTGATGCCACGTTAAATGCGTTGTTGATGTGAATATTATCTTATTTTTGTCAATACTCTTGTACCATTTCTGCATCTGTTCTATGACTTTCAACCCTTCCTTTAGTTTACTTCTGAATTTGTTGAGTTGATTGTCAATTCTTATCTCAGTTTTGTTGAACGTAGCCAGTGCTGTTAGCATAAATTTTGTTTGATGTTTTGATGCTTTGTTGCTTTGATGAGCTCTTGTTGATTTTTGTCTAGTGCATCAATATCCTGATATACTTCGTCGTCGATGGCTTCGTACTGGTCTCCCGCGAAGTACTCTGCTGTGAAGTCTTCTTCCTATATACAGATTTCTTCGTTTAGTTGATGAATGGCGTCCCATTGATCGTTCAGCTTCTTCTGTATGATGCGGTAATGTGTTGGCGACTTTCCTTGTGCTAATGTTTGTTTAAGTTTGACGCAGTTGTTTGATTCGTAATTGCTGCCTTTTTAAACGCAGGTATTGTACTTCTTCTATTTTTTCTGCCAGTTTGTCAATCTGCTTAAGGGTTTGTTGTCCCTCATTACTAGTTTGCGCCATCGGTTTCAATGCTGCTAGATCTTCTTCCTCTCCAATTTTCTTTACGTGCTAAATTATATACTTCTTAGTGATTTCATACACTCTTCTTAATTCTTCATAGTAGTTGGAGGAGAAGTAGGCGTAACTGGGAATGTTCAATTCCGTGATCTGCGCGTTTCTTTTATTTATTTCTTGCCAGTAATTATTGACTGTAGTCAAGAGATTTTGGAGGTATTCTCTTGTCTTCCTTGCTGATGGATCTTTTTTCATATTTGTATACAGCTTCGTGATGAGCTGCCCTGTTTCTTCTTGTTTCTCGGCGAGCGCGTCGATTTGATGTAGCTAGTGGTGGTTTCTGACTGGAGCTTCTTAATATAGCAAGTAGCCACTGATTCTGCTGCTGCAGTGTTTGAGTTTTCTGGATGGACTCGGATGTTTTTAATTACACTTCTTACAACCCCCTTGGTGCGGCGGTTCACTTCTTCTTTGCAGTTTGATTGCTTGTTACTTCTGATTTGAAGTTGGAGCTGGCTTCTTGGTTTGTAAGACCATAAATTCTTTCTTCTGTGCAGCTTGGTGGACGGTATTTTCACGCTGGTGTAAGGTTCGAAGGACCATGAGCAGACTTACAGTCGTTGTTGAAATATTAGATTTTTAATTTTATAGAAAATTGAAATTCTGTTTAAGTGAAGAAAATAATCTGTTTAATCCAAGATTAAACATTCATTGTTCGAATTCTCACACATAACACTCTTCGAAAGATTCTCTGCTAACTTCTCACAACTAAAACCACTACCTTATCGGAACTCTAATGCTAGTTATTTCTAGATTTTTATTTAATCCACTACTATTTAAAAATTTGGATGGTGTTATCACAGCAAAAGCTCGGAATCATAATTATTTTAGAATAATCTCTCAAGAAGCAATTAAAGCCAGTTTCGCCATCAATATAGATTCATTAAAGTAATAGTTTTAGTGGTTTGCTTTTGCATAATGTATTAATATTAGTCTGCTTTACATTTTCAAAATATCATAAGAAGGTTATTCCACATTCTTAACTGAATCCGGTTCTGAACTCTGAAACAATACAAAGTAACTTGAGTAATACATTACGAAACACCTTGCAGCTCATATTTCTCATTTAAAATTTTAAAACTACCTTTAAAATTTACAACTTTTCACCTAGAATCCATTAGAAGTTCATATTTCCAAGCTGTAAATAATAAACCATGTCGGCACCTTCTCGTTTATCCTTTTATTATTAAAATTTCATATTTGGACTCGCATATAAAATGTTACGTTAGCACACATAACAATAATAATAAACCGTTTGCGTTTTATTTTTAGCGCGCCGTTTCAAAACGAACCAACCGACCTATTGTTTTGTATTTCTGCGTATATGGTCGAAACATGTAAGCCTGTTCAGACTCCCCGTGTGTGTATGTGTGCCATATTAGGAAAGAATTACTGAATAAAGTCCGAGGTCTGAGGCTAAGTTGTTTAATAGTGGTAGTCGGTTGTTGCACGGGCAATGCACTAAAATGCACCTTCTATGTTGCCGGGTAACATTTATGTAGATCTTGAAATCTCCTTTGAAACTGACGAATTGACTTTTGGGAAAATCATTTATCCAAACTAAATAATGAGATTGTTCACTGTCAATTTTATTGCTCAATGATTTGGTAAAAGCTTCGTATAATTTAAATGGTAAAAAAGAGGAGGGAGAAAAAATTGTGCACCGTCATGCTAATATAACAGGAGAGTCAAATTCAGTCAGTGAATATTCATGAGGGTAATGATGATCAGGCGGTGTGTATTAATAATTGGTTGATTACATATTCAGCCATTAACTCGGTGTGGATGGTCACATTAATCCACTTGGATAATCTCAAGTTGCGATGCGGCACGCATCTGTTTTAGCAACTTCATTATTTTGCTTTTTATACACTGCAATAAAGAGACGTTTTAAGATTGGATATTTCATAGCAAGTTATGTTTTTTTTTAACAAATTAGGTTTTTGTTTAACTGAAGAAAAGTGATTATATCTCATTTTGCGTTAAAAAACGCAGCTGCTTACGAGAAAATCTAAATTTGCCTTATCAATTCGTGCTTACTTAACAACATAAAAAAATCAGAATAAGATTTTTTATACATTGTTTCAAGTATGAGAAGCTGCTTTTTGTTAAATTACCAACACATCATATAAACCGACTTATTTAACACCATTAAGATAAGTAATTGGAGTTCAATGTACCTTTGTAGTGAACCTTTATAGTTAGTTCGTTTAGCTGCTATAAAATTAAAGAACAATTGGAAACCGATATAACGCAGCCCGTCT